>CAJNOP010000704.1:0-11496 GCA_905250075.1 Rotaria sp. Silwood1 | reverse complement strand
CACCCACACACCCATACCCACACACCCACACCCACACCCTCTAGTCACTCTCCAAAATTTTGATACACCGATTACAGATTTGGATTCCTCGACCTCGAAAGCCTTTCATCAAACTTTATGAAAAATCGTTATTTTCGAAAAATAGCTTTCTCCTAACGAAAAAATCAGGCTTCAAGATTCTGAAAAACCGATTACAGATTCGAATTCCTCGAGTTCCGAAACCTTTAGTCAAGTGTTATAAAAATTCGTTATTTTCTCGAAAGTCTTACTGTGTTTCCAGAATTCAAAAACTAAGAGTTATTTGTTATATAACTGTTATAAATAACAATAACAAAAAAGTTATTGTTATTTTACAACAATAACGAAAATAGTTATTATTATTTATAACAATAATAATAAGTTCTCACCCCTAATTTTGACTGATACGAGTCATGCATGAAAATAATTACATCTCACACTTTTTCAGTGAAAGTAAAGATTGCGAAACTTGTTTTTTTTGCTTGATGAGAGTTATATGAAATGTGCTGAAACGAGCTCTAAATAAACTTTTAACTTTCAAAACTTAATCCTTTGATCATATTAGAATCATGTAGAACTCGACTAAATATTGTTTTCTGATATCTTCACCAGTAGTTCAACCATTTCTTTCACAGATAAGATGTACTTGTAAAAAGAAAAAACACCTAATTTCAAATGTGAAATCGAACCGTAAATTCCAATCAATTCAAGTACATGTCGTTGAATAAGTGGTTCTTGAAAATTTTACAAATCTCTATCTCTCACATATCAACGTAAAGAATATAATAGTAGCAAAAGAATGGTTCAGTCCCAAACAAAGGGTAGCAAATATTTTGAATTATGGAAGAAAAATATTTACCGAAGAAATTCAGTGACGGTAAGTTCATCATCATTATAGCTTGATCATTCTTCGATTATAAAGTGAAAGAATATGCATGTAGAGATAATCAAAAATGACTGTAGTTGAAATTAATTGATCTTTACCAACTGAATGTCCTTTAAAAAAGAATAAACTTCATTTTCATTTTTCAGATTCAATACCAATTCATTGTTTACTCGTTTTCATCACTACCATGTTAAATATCACTATAGAATAATGATTCAATACACAAACATAAAAATTTTGTTTCTGATTATACAAACATTTATGATGCATCAACTATAAAATCTATAATAACACTCATATAAGACATCTGCATTGAATCATGCATGAGTTATGTTGTTCTGCATTTTAAGATTTCTTCATCTCTTGCTATTCATTTTCACCATGTCATCACACTCTGTTTAGATTTATTCGGATGGAACGATGTTTTGTTTTTGTACTTTTTGTCTGCCTGTTGCAAAATGATTCCTTGTAATGACTTGAATAAAATAATTAACAAAAGAATCCCTTATATAATTAATTGATTCAACAGCATGTGTTCAATCTATTTTCAAAAAAAAAATGTTAACATGCTGGATCAAAGAAATTCATCATTTTCGTCGCCTGTCTTTTACAATCAGCAACATTTTCTTGTTTTCTACGTACCATTAACATTTTTTACAACGAAAATATCTCCATCTTTAATCTATCTACTTTTCAACTAACATAAGTTCCAATGTTATTCTCTGTTGATGAAGGTTCAACAAATGCAGCCTATTATCATACACTATTCAATGATGCAACAACAGTCTCTAGCGTATCATGACGTGATCAATGAGTATCAAGTGACATTAGAATATTTTTTACTGCTACAGTTTATCATATGTTGCTCTGGCAGGTCGATGTTGCCATCAACCCGCACCTCTTCGTCACCGCAACATGGATTTGATCATTTACCTCTTGATAAGTTGTAATAAGCAACTATTCTCGTGGATGTGTAGAGCACAACATCTGTTCCGTCTGTACACATTTTATATTTACATTCTCTCCTTCTTTTCTGCTATGAGTAAAAACAGAACAGATATTGTGCCCTACACATCGGCGAGGAAAGTTGCTGATTACAACTTATCAAGAGGTAAATGATCAACTCTGATCCAATACATGTTGTGATGACGAAAACATGCGGGTTGACGGCAAGATCCACCTGTCAGAGCAACATCCCACTAAAATAAAAATAATGAAACAATAACTCATGTTATCTATTGGTATTCCAGCAGATATACAGTAAAACTAGATAAGAATTAACTGATGGTAAGGTTTGATGGTTTTTTTGCGAACAAGTGATAAACAGGAATAAAGTAATATGCTGATATCGATTGGCAATTGACCTTTTGTTTTTATTATTTTCATATATTTTAAATATAATGGCGTTAGCATTCGAATAAAGGGTAAAGAAAAGAAGGACTGTTTTTTGGAAAAATATACTTGTACATATTTGGCCTTTTCGATTCACGTCTTGTGGGTGTGTGGGTGTGGGTGTCGGCGTATTTGCAGGAGTGGGGTGGGTGCGGGTCTGGTTCAGTGGGTCTCAGAGAGGAAGAAGAACAGACACGTACACCTACACCCACAGTAGGTGTGGCAACAGATCTTGTATAGATTTGGGATTTGTGACCAGATCCTTTGGATTTGGACTAAGGATTGTACCTATGTTTAAGATTTGAGATTTGGGATTTGAATTTGGATTTAGTTTGGAATTGGGGATATAGAATTTGGATTTTGGATTTGTGTATCTTAAGATTTGGATTTGGCTTTGAGATTTGTAAAAACCATAGAAGTGGTTTTAGATTTAAATGTTCATATACATATGTTTATTCGTATATTGCATTCACTGCCATAAGGAGGAGAAGCCTAAGAACATGTTATGGGGTAGTCTTAGACCGTCAAAGGCTACTCTATGGGGGGGGGGGGGGGGGATTTGGATGGTCCTGAAGACTTATTATATGGAGCGTCCGTAGGCTCTCAATGACTATCTTATGAGAGTGCCCATGAGCTTTCAACGGCTATCTTTGTGGGTACCCATGGGTCCTGAAAATATATTATATGGAGCCATTCAAGAACCCTGAAAAGCTATCCTATGGGCGTATCCATAGGTTCTCAAGAGTCATCCCGTGGAAGTATTCATAGGTCATGAAAGGCTATTATATACGGGCACGCATGGGTTCTCGAGGGCTATCCTATGAAGATACGCATAGTTGCTCAAGAGTCCTTAAATTAGGGGACCTGTAGGTCCTCAAGGGTAGTCCTACGGGAGTATCCCATAGTCTCTTAGAAGCTATTATATGGGGATACCCATAAATCCTGAAGAGAGTAATGCAATAAGGGGTAATGCTACAAGAGAATATAAGGCTATAAGCCGGAAAACTAATCAAGTATAAATAACGAGTCACATAAGAGCATGAGGCCGTAAGCTATAAATATACACACGGGTTACATGAATTTCGGCCCACGAATTTTTTGTCCCGGACTTTCGGCCCGGACCGAAATTCCGGTGATTTTTCGGCCCGGACCGAATTTCCGAAAGGAATTTCGGACCAAAACTTAATTTATCTAATTAATTTTATAAATAATTAATAGACTTCATGGTGCTCAGCACTATGCACCTCCAATAAAACGTTGTGCTCAGCAGTATGACATGTTGCTCAGCAAGATAACATAGTGCTCAGCAGTTAGACATGATGCCCGGCGAGATAACATAATGCTTAGCAGTGTGGTGTGGTGCTCACACTACTACATTGTGCTTGGCAGTATGACATAGTGCCTAGGTAGACGGTCTAGTACCTAACACTATGCATATCGATAAAAAAATTGGCGATTCGGATATTGATGGAAACATAGGTTAACTACTATTCTGTTGTGAAAGCTGACGCAATATTTAAGAAAGGGGTACAGAATTCAGCAATACGAATTTAGATGACAGGATAATTAAAATGTTCGGTTGTATTTGTATGTTTCTTCGTCTATTTTACTCAGGAGATAAATCACATCTGTGATATTGAATGAAATACAGGTTTAGATAGTGATCACATTTAGTTGCACTCGATCAAATAGATGCTTTCGTTCTTTTGTGGTATCGATCAGAGATGAAAATGGCTCAAGTTTTTGACGACCGGTATCCGTCGTCTATTCATTCTTGTTTCTTCGTCATTCCCACTATTTATATCTTCTCTTTAATTACTTATCGAACACGGTTGGCTCATCTCTAACAGGGTGGAATAAAAATTGCTAAACATCTTTTTGTACTGCTAAGCACCATATCGTCTCGCTGAGCCCTATATCATACTGCCAACTAGAGCCCATCGGGTCCAAGAATTTCTGGACCCTGACCCGGACTCGGACCCTGTGAAATTAATTTTTTCTGGACCCGGACCCTGTGAATTTAATTTTTCTGGACCCGGATCCGGACCCGAACCCGGTCTATCAAGATTTTTCGACTCGGACGTGATTGATCATTTTTTTGTGGGTCCGAACTTGAATCATACTCTTAGTTTTCATTATATGCATCAAAAGTTTTTTGATTCGGTCCCAATGAGCAAAAAATTTCAGACCGGACCTGGACCCGCACCCGGTCAAATATAATTTTCAGACCCGGACCCGATGGGCTCTACTGCCAACCACCATATCATACTGCACAGCACTATGTCATACTGTTGAGCAACAGGTCATACTGCAGAGCAATATTTCATACTGCCGAACATCATGTTATACTGCTGAGCACAACGTTTTATTGGAGGTGCATAGTGCTGAGCACCATGAAGTTTTATTAATTATTTATAAGATTAATTAGATAAATTAAGGTTCGGTCCAAAATTCCTTTCGAGCTTTCGGCCCGGGCCGAAAGTCCGGGACAAAAAATTCGTGGGCCGAAATTCCAGCCACCCATACACACAATGTGGAGTATGTATATGGTTCCTACTGCGTGAAAGATTAAAGTTGTGAGGTCATACATTAAATGACAAAATAAGCATAGAATATGTACAGACTCATGCTTGTAAAAATTTAAAAAACGCTAAATGTTTCCCACACTGCAAAAAAATAAGTACCACGTTTTGTTGGAACAAGCTTTTCTCAAAATATCGTGCAACTTTCCGAGAAATAGAAAAGTAGGTTTTTGTCTTATCTAGGCCAAGTATTGATATCATGATGGCATAAATCTGAAATTTTTATCATTGATGTTATGTTATTTATGTGGACTGCTTATATAAAAAAGGAATACAGCGAAAGAATTCTTTTCATATTATAAGAACTTTAAAAAAACTGGATATAACATAGATTTGATCAATGTTTTAATTACAATAGTTCAACAAATGAAACTTTATAGAGTAGCCAGAAGTATACAAACTGAAAGTATTTATACGATGTGACAACTCTGAAAGAACAATTCGAACTAAAGTCACATTAAAAGTTTTTATAACTTAATCCATCATATAACCTTTTCGAATATTAACAATTATAGATAAATGATAAAGAAACTATAAACGAATAACTAAAAGAGCAGGTTTTGTAGAGCTTTGAATGAACTTTTTAATGGCAAAAAAAGTTTTCTTCTAACTATTAACATTCGTGTAAGAAATGCAAAAAACAAATGTAACATTGTGACAGTTTTTGTCCATCAATTTTGAGGCACTGAACATGGTCAGAATGATTTAATTTTTATAAGTGTTATTCATTTCTGTGTACTTAAGCGTGCTACCCAAGAATGAAATTGATTCATCGACTGGAGAGCTCATAAACTGAGCGCCAAGTTGGAGAATGTATAACAGTCTGCAAGTTGTCCATAGCTACAAAAGACAAAGTTAAATAGACCATTTTGTAGAGAATAAAATTCTGCATCGAACGGTATATTTCTAGGTATTTCATGAAAAACGTTTCTTGTTTAGAAAATTGAAAATACGGTTTTTGAAAAGTTTAAAACGTGATTTTTGGTGGAAAAAACTGATTCTTTTTTAGAAATAAATGTCAGATACGTAATCAGCGCTAAAAACTGCGTATCGTAGCCCGTTGAGATCTACCCAACTCGAAAACAATCTTTTCAAAAGTTAATCAGCGAAGTGTCGCATTACATGGACAAGCCGAAAACTTAACCTCTTGAATCCCGCTGTCTTCAGACTGAAGACAAACAGGCTGGCGAAATCGACCAAGTTTGACAAATGAAAATGATTGGTTGGAACTTTTACAGAAAATCAGACGAATTTTTCTGCTTCGGAAAATGCCAAAACTGTCCGGTGCTCCTTCAGCATTCTCGAGATATTCCTTAATCTAGTTCCAAATTATTGTAAAACTAGCGCCATCTGTGTTACATTTTTGTTAATATCTTCAGAATGCTGGAGGAGCACCAGGCAGTTTTGGCATCTTCCGAAGCAGAAAAATTCGTTTGATTTTCTGTAAAAGTTCCAACCAATCATTTTCATTTGTTAACCTTCGTCGATTTCGCCAGTCCTGCTTGTCTTCAGTCTGAAGACAGCGGGCTCCAAGAGGCTAACGGTGCTCTTGCTCAATCAACAATAGTCTTTGCACATCGAACGGAATGGTGTGTTAGCCAAAACATTTAACAAACATTGTATTCTATTTGTGCAATAACTACAAGTAGAACACATGCATCATCAGTGAATATCGGTCGAAAAGAGCAGAAACAAATGGTTGTTTTTTTTTCTGATGATTCTGTTGGTGCATAATATGTAGTTTCTTTTTCTTTCAATATCAGTAATAATACAAGTGCGTTATATAAATGAAATTGTTCTCTCAATTTTATCTTTGCCAAATGATTGAAGAGAATAAACATTTGCATAAATCCAAAAGTCCACACACGTTAGAAAAGTGATAAAGAACGAAACAAAGAATAATATTTGATTTAGAAGATATTTTGTTGTTTTGTCATATGCGATAAATACGATTAAAAACATTGACAGATGGGATAGAATAAGACATTTTCGTGACTGACGTGAGAGAAAATGATTTATGTACAGTAGGAAGGTAAAAAGCTTTATTGCGATGCAATATTTAGTGATAAATATGGAGAAAGCGGGACTGATAACGATACAGCACATGTAAGTCTTATATATTTCATGTCTCGGAGTAGGTTACTTTCCTTTTTCAATCAAAGAAAAAAAGAAAGATAAATGGGTAATTCAGAATCTGTTTCAAAATTTTCAATGAGTCAATCAACGCTGGAAAGAAGTCCCGCTAGAACTTCGTCTCACACAAAGACACTAATCCTCCTGCGTCCAAGGAACTATCAATGGTATTACAATGCAGATGTTGATCCTTGGTCTTCTTGAACAAAAGAACAATGGAAAAGAATACACTGACGTTGAAAATGAAATTATCGAAGATGCTTATTATGCTAAGAAAGAAGAAATTGAAATAGATGGAAACTATGTCGTCAACTTAAAACAAAATGTTCAGTACAGGAACGATGATAAAAACAAACAACGTCCTATAAAACGTGTTCAGTTACAAGAAGATCATAGTAATGTACATCTAAGAGAAGAGAGATTCTCGACTCCAGTAACACTGGCAACTACGAGAGATCTCACGGCGATCCAAGACATAGATGATTTTGATGTACTTAATGAGCTGCGACGTTTCGGTGACTTTCCTAAAGCTTATTGGTTGGAATGGCTGGATTTTAAGAACGACACCATTGCTGATGTTGTGAACTATGCTGCACCAGGGCTCTTACTCGAGGAAACTGCGCTCGGAAAAGTCCATGACGCTGAGTGGTTAGTTCAACAGCTTCGAAATGTTAAACACTATGGCGACAAGATAAGCGCTAGCTTTTTGCCAGATATTCCTTCCCAAATCGGCGAAACATGTGTCTATCTTTATACAAAAGAATCATTTTGGTACAAACTGATTAATACTTTTCTCCGTCAAGTTCAAACAGTGACAGCTGTGCAAGTGAAAACATTAGGACCCTTTTGCTATCTACTTTCTTTGTATTTGTATAAAATCAAGACAAATGATGTTTTAATTGTCTATCGTGGACTGACTCTCACCGATAAACAACGACAAGGATTCATGCAACCAAAAATTAAATTTACAGCATTTACATCAACAAGTAAAAAACGAGAAAAAGCTGAAAAATTTGGGAATACGTTGCTTATTATTGATTTAAATGTCAAACATGGAGTACATACTGCAGACAACATTCGCTGTGGCGCCATTATATGTCACCTGTCTCACTATTCTAGCTAAAGAAGAATATTTAATGTGGCCTGCAACATGGTTTCATTTTGTTAAATATGAATATGACAATACGACGAAGAAACATGTTATTTTCTTAAAATCATCGAGTAACAATGGATAATTTTATGTTATCAGAATTGCAGTTGAGGAAGGATTAGATCAAGATCTTTAATCTTTTGAAAAACGAACGGAGATGTTTGCAATTGAATTGTTCAAAAGTTCTCTGAAGGAATCGCACGAAGGATCTAAAATTAGCGAGTGTAGTGAATTTAGAAAATCTATCCTTGCCGCTGGGAAACATCAAACGATTTGTCAGTTGAACGTTGTTACAACGATACTTCGGATTTAAATCCGAGCGTTATATGTACTTCAAAAAGTGGCAAGCACCAGGTCCTTTGACTGTACAAAGTCGTCTACCATTTAGGTTCTTCTTTCTCATTCGCGGAAACTAAGCAAAGAAAGTTTATCCTTCAATCTTCCTTAATATACTTCACTATGACATTCCAATTGTTTTTGATTATATGACAATAAGAGTATCCTCTTAGTATAGGACTTGAGAACTTTTAGGTATTGTCTCTGAAATATCCTGCGAAAATAACCTCCAAAGAGTTGACTACAAAACTATGGTAACAACACTCGCTCTCGTATACTTATTATTATCGCTAGCACATTGTGTTTTTTTTGCGTTATCTTCTGATTACACAGTGCAGCTGAGAATATTTGCATACATCGCTTCTTCTTCTTCAAAAAAAAACACTCCCGATAGTGTATTGTGTATACGCTTCTTTTCTCCAAACTACGCAATGAATATATTAAAACTCATCATTTATATCATTTATCGCGTTATTAGAGATGTCATATCCCATCTTCAATCATAGTGGTTTCGATTTCCCAAAAATACCCCTACTATCCAATACGAAATTCTGACTATTTTGTATCGTCTACAGTCCGTCGAGGGTGCCGTCTCCAGAGAATGTGATTTTATGTGGTTACATGATAAGTTTTCCGATGCTGAAAAGCTATTGAAATATAATCCAAACTGGGTGTTATACACAATTTCTGAACGATATGTTTACTTTACATTATTACCAAAACCAATATCAGAATACAATGTGAAAAATGCACCTTTTATTTTCGTAAAACTGTTTACTGATGCTCGCCAATTAGCTCGAATGCCAATTAAGTAAATTGTGATGATAAATTTCTATAAGTATTTTGATCAATTTTCTTTAGAGATTTTTTCACTTTTGCATGTCATTCATTGGCACCTATGAAAGGAAAAGTAGTTTTTTTCACTAATTGTCCCAGAAGTGGTTCTACACTGATCACTCAAATGGTTCGACTTGGCCAGCAAGCTGTAACTATTGCAGAACCTATGACTTTCACAAATCTAGTGATGATGTATGATGAGAACATATTGTCTCTGGACTTATTCAACGCTATACTTCGATCACTATTTTATACATATTGCAAAGATATGACAGAAGATCAGATTTATATAATGAAAACGCCATCGGAGGGTGCAGTCTTAGTTGGTCATATTCATAAACTTCTTCCGGAAATTATTCACATATTTCAATTTCGTGAAAATGTGGAAAAGGTCCTTATTTCTTCATATAAAATGATGCAAGAATATGATAATTGGGAGGCATATGTGTACTTGAACACAAATTTTCCTAAATTAGGAAAGTGGTTATTTGGATATCAATATGAAAAACGTACCACTGATAAAGTGAAACCACAAGGCTTATTAGAATTAACAATGGTTATTTTTGGCGCTCCTTATTCTTTTTTCTGAAAAATAGACATTGTTATGCTCCTTCCTGAAGTAACATATGAAAACTTAGTTTCAAAACCAGAAGACACTCTTAGTACAGTTTTTGATGTCTTCGGTATTTCAAAATTTCTTATTTCAGAAGCAGTGACTGCATTGAATAGAGATTCACAAGCTGGTAGGGTGTGGGTGTGAGTATGGGTATGGGTGTGGGTGTGGGTATGGATGTGGGTGTGGGTATGGGTGTGGGTGTGGGTGTGGGTGTGGGTGTGGGTGTGGGTGTGGGTGTGGGGGTGGGTGTGGGTGTGGGTGTGGGTGTGGGTGTGGGTGTGGGTGTGGGTGTAGGTGTAGGTGCTACTATTATCATTCACATGCACACCCACACCAACACCCACCCACACCCACCCACACCCACCCACACCCAACCACACCCACACCCACACCCCACCACCATACCCACACCCGCGTTGTACGTTACAAGTGTTGGTGAATAATGGTACGACATCATATAAATCAAAATATTGACATTGTGAAGCGTAATACGAGATAAACACCTCCATGTGGTGTCTGATAACATATATAAATGTCGTTCTTCCATTTGAAGTCATAATACATAAAATGTTCGCGTTATTCTTCGTATCCCTACTGTTCTTAAACACTGGACATGCTCTTGAATGTATGACGAATTGTGAAATTAACGGCTTATTCGGTACACCACTTCGCATTCCTGAGGGTCAATGTCAAGAACGCACTTCATCGTCTAACTGCTCTGTTCGACTGAGCTTCAAATACGATCAACAATTCTATACTGCAAGATTTGGCGCCTTTGGAACGTCGTATGATCTTATTTTTATTACATCTGAACCTTCCCTCTCTTATGATATCGCATTTTCATGTTCGGAAAATATCGAGTGCCCTGTCGTTTATGCACAGAGCAAGATAGTTGAAATGGTTGCTCGGCATTACAATGCCACACGTATCTATGAACAACTCGATCTACTCATCAACAATCCTTCACGAAATGGTTCGATCCAGTGTCATGATTTAAGGAACAACGTTATGACATGTTCTTCAAGCCAGCTCTGCTCGTCGTCCTTTGATACAAAAAAAAAGCAGATCCAATCACGTCGTTGTGACTTGGATGATGGAAACGCCAGAGTTACTATCTTCGATGACGATCTCTCTCCACGTCTTGACGTTCAATGTAGACGAAATTTATGTGATGGCGATACGACATTTAATCAAATCAAGAGTATTTTGGCTGAGAATGGTTTAACAGATGCTAATGGACGAATCATTGCTGCAGGAACAAAAGAGATGGCTTCATCTGTTTCAGTGACACTAGCTTTTATTATTGCTCTTGTATCTTATTTTTGAAGAAAATATTTTCATATCACAAATACAAATGAGATTTTGCTCGAACTAATCATCAGTTACAACAAATTAGAAGAAGATTTCACCCGAAAGAGACAAATAGAGTAGTTGTATTCATAATTCAATACATACTATAAATGTGGAGAGAAAATTTTTATTATATTTATTATTTTTTGAATTTTCGACGTTTTGAACTACTAAGTGTTCATTTTCAAGACCACGA
>CAJNOP010000703.1:94769-109960 GCA_905250075.1 Rotaria sp. Silwood1 | reverse complement strand
GAGATTATGAGCATTCGTAGTCCCACCCACACTCTAATTTAGGAAAAAGTGGCTCTTGTATCAAAACCCACTTACAGATCGATATTCTCCATATATCGAAGTGCGTATATCTCGCTGAGGTCTATATTATTTCTCCTCAAATTTTCAGTGATGCCAGTTCAGCATATGACACTATTTTTGTGAAAGTTTGATCTTGCGACAATGCTTTATTTCACAGATTTCAGCAATTAACTTCATCGAATGTTCATACAAAAAGCTAAAATTTCGAAGACAAAAAAAATTAAATCTTAACTTTTTATGTCTTGTCAAGTTATTTTAGGAAAATTGACAATAAGTCTAAATTGAGGAGAGTTTTATGCGCATATATTTTATATACTATTTGAGCTCAAGATAAGTGGACTTTCGATGGAAATAGAAGAATATGACGATCGTTGTTCAGAGTCTGTAGTATTTCCTTAACAAGTCTCACCTCAAAGGCTCTATTCAGCTGAAAATTTTACTCTATGTATATCTTACCGAGTCCTACGAAAAGTCCCAATTTTATCTCATTCGAAGAATCTTCTTCAAACCGGCGGTATCTTTTTGCTATTCTAACAGCACTCAGTGTTTGCATTGCATTTTCATTTTTTGCTCTGTGATACAGAGAGAGACAGGTAAGACCTGACCTTATCTTTTACGCACGTGCTGTTGCAAATTTTCTTTGAGCAGAGTGTGAAAAATAATTATTTGGACACTAGTCACTTTGACAATGTAGAAAGGATATCTTCTCAACTTTGATTACATTCTTCGACAGATCGAAGTTGCCTTTGTATTTTATGAAAAAAGCAAAACTGTTGACCGAATCTGTTATAGGTTCCTACAAGAAAGTAATTCTGTATATAACTAGCAATTGTTGTTTGACTTTTTTTGACAATCTTTGAAATGAGCCAGATTGTCAGATTCAGTTCTTTCATCTTTATCGGATGATGTGTTAGGAGTTGAATATGTGTTTCGTAGTAGCTCATAAACCGAAGATCTGTGCAACGACTACTGAGCTCGCCGAATTTTTCTGTGTTAAATGCTTTGCCTACATGTTTCGTTTTTAAATAATACCTTCTTGTAGAAACCTCTTCTCTCTAGCGGATCTGACATGACTCGAAATATTTTGATGTAAAATTCGCTTTACTGTATAGTAGTTGCAAGTGTCCACATACATTGATATTTTATATATTTTCTACAAAACTTACGTCGTTCTTTATTTCTATATGGCTGAATACAGCTTTCATTCCGTAGTTTAAGTCAATAGTTTTGTATAGCTCCAAGTTTGATGGATCGTTTTAGTATAAAACTATTTTCGCGATAATGAATTTCATCTTGAAGATGTAGGAGCATGAAAAAACTTTTGTTTTTTAGCTTGTTTTAGATATCTGTTAATTTTTCCACCACCATACGAAATAAATCAAACAAAAACTATATTGTTCGATAAAGCCATCAATGCTCTATTCAACTATATCTAAATAAAAAACTTATGAGGTTTTGCGAGAGTACAGCTAACTCCAGAAAACTGACAAAAGTAACGTAGTCAAGCTGTATGCTGTGAAACAGTACATCCGAACATGATATTAAAAATCACCTGCGAAAAACAACTTCACCGAGAGTAGATCAGATAGGGAAATATCTTGTTCGGCATATTTCCATACGTAATGAGATTCTCGTAGTCAAACCTCTCTTGTTCAACAAAAGCCTCTTTTCGAGTGGGACGTCACAGTTAAGTTACGTTGTATCAGTATATTAGAAAACAGATGGACTCATTCTAAACATCCGATCTTCTTCTATGTTCTTTTGAAGAAAGTTTCGAAATGGATGCCGCTTTTTTCTATTTATAGCTACCAACATATTCCATGAGTAGTATCAACGGGAGCATACGCGCAGGTAATGACTGCATGGCTTCAAAATCATCGTCGAATGTACACATTCTGCCATTTCCCATTCATGGTTCAACAATTGAATGCCACGGTGACGATGGTATTGAAACTACTGGGGACATCGCGGCTCCTCTTCATGTATCAACGGCATTTGTTTCCGGCGCATCAGAATCATCTGGTCAAGTGTACAGTAGATTACAAACTGTTACAAGGGCAAGAGTCGAAGCAGTGCTTGGAGCAGTGGAAGGTGGCCAAGCAATAACATATTCGAGTGGACTTAGTGCAGCCACGGCACTCATCCATTGCATCAAGCCAAGAAGTATGTACGTAGATGCAGGCTATCATGGTGTAAGGGCTGCTTTCAAACTGTGGAGTGAACGTGCAAGTGTTGGCAATGGAAAAATTGAATTTCTTACTCTTGAACAATGTAAAAAATTGTATGAACAAAGAGAAAGTCAGCCTCGTGCAGGTTGTTCACTTTGGCGTCCGGCAGATAAGGATGAAGAGCGTGCTCTCGACTTGATTTGGATTGAGAGCCCATACAATCCTTATGCGACGGTGGCTGATCTTGAATGGTTTGCTGAACTAGCCTCTCGAACTGGCGCTTGTTTTGCAGTGGATAGTACTCTGTCGTCTCCACTTGGTCAACGTCCTTTAGAACACGGAGCTCATGTTGTCATGCACGCATCGACCAAATATCTCTCAGGGCACAGCGATTTACTTGGTGGTGTTCTCATAGTTCACTCTTCATTGTCTGACAGACTTGGATGCAAACTTCTTGCAGAACGCAATATTGATGGTGCTGTCATGGGTAATCTAGAAACATGGCTTCTACTAAGATCGATGAGAACTCTTTCTCTTCGTGTTCGACGACAATGTCAGACAGCTTCAATTGTAGTTCGATGGCTGGAAAAACAACGGACGGATGGTCACAAAGTGAAGAAAGTGCATCATCCAAGTTTAGAGTCCCATCCAAGTTATTCTCTTGCTGCTCGGTATCTTCGTCTTCCGCCAGCTACATTTAGCTTCGAGCTTGAGTCCGAATCTCAAGCCAAATCCTTTGCTCAATCGTTGGTTCTCTGTACTCCAGCGACCAGTTTGGGCGGCGTCGAAACATTGGTCGATTGGCGTTACATGCATGATACCAGTGTCAGTCCTGCTCTCTTGAGAGTCTCCATTGGCCTTGAAGAGCCAGAAGATATCATTCAAGATTTTGAACAAGCATTGAACCAAGCAATATGATGGACTGTTTACTGATGTTTTTTTTCATTTGTTTATCCTTATTCTGCAACTTACTGATTCTTTCACTAGTCGACTTCTCCCTATTTAATAAGTCTATGTTTTACGCTCAAAAACTACAATTGGTTCTTGTTCTTTTGATTATATTTTGACAACAATTACAAACATAATCATTTAATATGACGAACATAATAATATCAGAGATGTACCTCATATCAAAATTCAACGGGTAAACCTTGACATCGAATTCGTTCTAACTATATTTCCTATACTTTAAAAATCCTGTACCATATTTTGTGCAACTCACATATATTTTCGAAGAAAATAGTGAGTGTAAGTTGTAAGGTCAAGGTTTCGCGGCTTCCCCATTACAGACATCCTCTACATTACAGACATGAGCGACCAGGTTTAAAATAACGAATATACATATCCATATATATATATAACAGTTTCATTTGCCCTATAATTCAATGCTTCTTATAATAAAAATGTAAAATTAAAGAAAAAAGAAGTGTTAAAAATGAAAAATACTGAGCGAATAGCAACAAAGAAAACGAAAAATAAGGACGCCTGTCAAAAAATTAGAAAATTCGTGATTTTATACTATCTATATTTCATATTAGTAAAATGAAGCTGAAGAATATGCGTGAGTTCCACATTTTAGCCCCTTTGGAATGTGGACTGTATAGATTAAGTAGAAAAATTGAGATATTAAACCGTTGTTCTAAACAGTTATCTTGGACTTCAAATAGTAAAATGACCGTACTAGTGGAATCAAGAATACCGTTTCTTGGAGAACTGTAAAGCAAATCTTTTATAACAATTAAAGATAAAATAATAAATACTCAACAATATATCAAGCAAAAAATAAACAGTATCATTCTTTATTATCCGTCCTTCGTATTCTGCTTAATCTTTTGATTTAAAGCAAAACGTATTTATCCGTTTGCTAGGGCTAATGAGACTCAGGTTTTTTGAATGAGAATATTTTCTTTTAAGCTGTATTCCGCGAATCAACATCTTAGAAGAATTTATCATCATAGCACATTGTATTAAATATGAAAATTTATTGTGCGATCTTGATTAGTAAATGGATTAGATAAAATACCTATTGAGTTTCTTCACACCAAAAGTCGCATTCATTTTATCTCTTTTCTCTCATTCTTTTTAAAGTCCTGTCTTATTCTCCCTAGTACTTGCATTTGGTATCCGAGTGGAAAAATGAACTAGAGCACAAATCATAAATTGATATGACCCTTGCTACACGTGTCCATCTGTTATAAATTAATCATTTAGATTTTTTGAAAAAAGAGCTGTATAGGAGATGAATTCTTTTGCTCTCGACAATTTTTTTTTTCGAAATAACAGCAGCAGGAAATATTCGACGAAAAGTTCGAAACAGAATTAACTAATTCTTATGAGTTGCTAAGTTTTATTTTCATTCGTGTAAGAATTCGACATTCCTCATATATGAGATAAAACTTGATTCGAAATCACATAGGAGCTCGTCACACATTATCTGCGGGTCACTGGATGAAATGATTATTTCATCTCTTAGAATATAAAAAATCATTATTTGACAACTGTCCCATTAAGTGCTTTTCCCAGTTCTTATCTTACAGTATCATATTTCTGATTTTGGAGCTGCGTCAATGATGATGTTTTCTTTTTACACCTTTGTTTTTGTTCTACGGAACGTCCTATCTGAGTTTTCCACTCGTCCTACAAACGCTTATGCGACGTTGTCTCTTTTTCTTATCTATTCCGGCAACCGCGTCGAAAACTTCATGACTCAGATCTATTTGTCCAAATTAGATGTGAAGCAAGATAGCTTGATGAGAGAAGATAATTAAGCCTTTGAAGCATGTATCTATCCCTAAAAATAGTAGAGCCTATACATTAATAAATGAAAAACATCATCATGTTTGTGTTCTACATAACAATAATATTTTGTTGCTAGTGGTAGATAGAGTTCGACAATGTTACATAAATTAGAATAGTGAAAAAGTTTTCAGTTCAGTATTGTTCATGTTTTGACTGAGGCGTCAATTATATTTCGTGTTTCAAGACGTATGGATCATGCGATTGAAAATCGTTCGTAGAGAGGATTAAATTTGACTTTTTGTTCGCTAGTTCTTTCTCTACACTTTTGCAATGTAAATCTATCTTCAACTTAATTCATTCGCAAAAATTCGCCAATTTGATTTCCTCAGATTGACACACTGTATAAACCTCCAATCAACTGTATTAGGCATAGAGAAGTTTCTCCATCAGATTTAAAGTGACTCCCTCATGTTTCACATTTTAATCCTGTGTGAATTGTACTGCAAATTGTTTTTGAATGTGACTCTGATATTTAGTTGTTTTGTTTTGTGAGACGAAAGGTTTTCAGCAGTTCGTTATGCCTTCGTCCTTCATTAATAGCCTTTTATATCTGTATTTCGATTACACAAGGCTCTTGATTAGCCTCAACATTGGTTGTACCCCTATTTTTGAGTTCTTGTATACATACAATACAGAATCATTAGAAAGTCATCGTGATTAAGCAAGATAGAAATATTTTCCCGTTTTGTTGACAGAAACAAAGATAAAAGCTTTGAAATCAAGTAGAAGGATTAACATCTCAACGTTGCTATACTTCCAAAAAAAACGAATATTTTTATTTTTTAGATAAAAGTCATTGAAAAACTACTTGATTCTTTCTGAAGATTAGTCCGAGTCGTGATCAAGATTAGTTCATATTTTTGTTGCTACTAACTGCAGAAAGTGATCTAAATACAAAATATCTGACAAGCGATACTATATGAAATGAAAATAAAAATGCGATTCTTTTCTTTGTTTTTTTTCTATTAGAGAGAGTGTGTCAATATGATGAATAATCTTCAGTTTCGTGGCCTTCTGTTGAGACTGCAAGAACGTCTTAGTGATAACGATCGAAAACGTTTACATTTCTTCTTTGGTAACGATATTCCACGATCAATTCGTGATGATCCAACACTAAGTGGTACTCTAAGTCTATTGGAATCATTATTGGATCAAGAAAAAATTAACGAACAAGATTACACTTATCTGATCAAAGCATTTGATGAAATTCGATGTATCGATGCAGCAAATCTATTACGAAGTAATTTTCTTTTACGCTTCATGTGATTGATCAGTTCATCATTTTGTTTGGTTTAGAACATATGAAACAAATGCAATCAAATGGTCAAAATAAATTAAGTCAAAATCTTGCGTCGATCATGCCGACTATAGTAGATCAATATCTTCAAGGTCAAGAAGAAGAAGATAAATATAATGTGCAATGTCGTAAGCATTAATATATGTATATCATTCTATTTATTATTTTATCTCGTTATTTCATGTAGATCTTGTTAATCAAACAATCAACAGTACCGAGAACAATAAATTGATCGATAATCAAAATACAAATATCAATCCCGTTACAGTTATTGTCAACCCTCCAACTAGATCGTTTTCAATATCACGACGAAAAAAACGGCTAATTTCATCATCAACAATAAGGAAATGTTCTCTTTTGCTCATCATGCTCACAACTATTGCATTTGGTATTATGACCGGAGTTTATATTAATGCAATTCATTACAATGGTCAATTAACAAAGGAACTCGAGTTAAAGAATAAGAGAATTATCGAAGAGCAAGCAATCAATAATCAAACCATTGGACGATTAAATGAAGAATTGAAAGAGTTCAAGATAGACCAAGGTAAGATCAACCATAGGGTTATGTCAACAAAATGTAAGTCTCTCAATTTTTTGTGCGGTTATTTGAGGCACGGCATTGATCAGAGCCGGTTTCAAGTTTGGTGGTGTAGGAGGCAGTCATTTCGACGATTCATTAACTCCGAATTTTACCTGTTCTCATTATCTGAGCGGAATAATTTTTCAAAATGATCCTGTTCCTCTCAACTGGATTCAATTTCTCTATTCATCTCTGCTTGATCCGCAAAATGTTATTGAAGCTAAATTGCATGGTACTCGTTATAAAACTGATAGTGTCCAACAATTTCTTCTTGATAAAGATGAAAAGATCTCCAAGATTCAAATGAAAATTGATAATATTACACTTTACATAAACAAAATTCAACATTCTGTACCTATAATCCGAGGCCTACGCGTGTTTACAACAAAAGGTCGAGTGAGTCAATCGATCGATCGTGTAAATGGTCAATCAGCAACGGAATCTTTTGATGGATACGCCGTGGGCTATGTTACTGGAAAAGATGGATTATTAATTGATCAACTACAATTTTATTGGTATCGCATAACATCTGGATAGTTATGTGACGAATATCTATTTGATTATACAATTTTTGTTTTTTTTTCTGTAAAGTGAAATGTGCAAAAAAAACTGCCCTGGCTTGTATTGCTCATATTTAACAAATATCTCACATTGTAAATCGACAAAGATCGTGAGAAGTTATGGTTGAGACCTTTGCACAGACACAGACCGTTGAGAAAAGAATTTCCTTAAAAAGCTTAAGATCATATCCTGATATAAAAATATTGAATCTACAGTATATACGAGCGGTGTAAAAAAACATGTTTTTATCATAACCATACCTTAGGATAGAAGCAATGAAAAGATTTGAAACTTTCATGAAAATACTATTTTCGAAAATGTCTGTCTCTCTACAAAGTTGCAGCTGTTTTTGTTGTTTCTGTTGTAAGATATGCGTATTCATAATTCTATTTTGTGAAAAAGCAAATTCTCTATTTTTATTCGTAGCTCATGACACAAACAACAAGAAAAAATTAAGACTGCAAAAGTTCCAAGTCAAAACTCAAAAATCAACTTTCAACATGACTTGAGAGGGTCTACAAAGTTTTGTTGAAAAATTCAGTAGAAAAGTGGTTTTTCAAAAATCTTACAGATAAAAGAGACTAGATAACTACAGATAATCAGCATCAAGTATGAAGCATAATTTCACAATATGTCAAGCTGTTAGGTACAGTAATCGTAGGGATTGATCCTGTCTCTCTTTTTCTGTCCACTGTGCCACACCTACACCATATCTCATCCTTAATTTATTTAAGCCTTAACTAACGTCGTTTAGGTGAACTATAGAGTGATACATTTCCAGAAAAGACTACCATATTCTACATGGCAGAGGAGACTATATCAAAAAATTTAGAAATTTCTTCTGGTATGGAGAAATGGATGTTTGTTTAACAAGTACAAACCCGATCTTTTTTGTCGTGAAACAACAAAATAGAAAAAAGATCAACATTTCTATGTTGAACAACTAATACTTCACATGACACGTTTCTTCTAACCTGCGTTGTAATGGAAGGCCAAACTACACATGGATTGATCCATATGATTCAAATGAAACTAAAATTTAGATCATCATTGAAAGCTGTTACTATTTGTTAATGATAAACAGTCAGTAACATTTCAAAACTTTTAATCTTCTTTGATGTTGAAATAAAAAATACTTATATCAAACTTAGATTTTCTTGCTTTACTCTGCTCTCGATTTTTGACATTCGACTTAGTTCGTTAGTTTTCCAGTGGAATTGGTATACGGAGTAGATGTATTTGCATTTATTACGATTATCATATTATTATTTTTTTTAGCTTACCTAATTTAACAACATTTATAGTAGAACCTAGTAATATAGATAGTATTGATGAAATTATCGAGCCTCCATCTTCTAGCGAATTTTTCAAACTACACATCCTCTATCAAACTCTTTTGTGAACGAGAATTTGCATCTCATTTTTTATATAGTAGTTAGAAACTTTAATACTGTCAAGAAAGTCTGTTAGATCTTCTGTTACATTGACGAATCAAATAAATCAACATGGTGAAATTTACTTATGAACAAAATATCTGCAGTAAAAGATGTACTTTTTGAACTAAATGAAACGTATGAATCATTTATTTAATAAAATAGAGAACTTATACAACAAAAAGAAAAATGAAAATTCAGAATGCTCTTTTTCGTTGTTAGAGTATGTACGTGAAAAAAAAATGTCCTTGCATTGACGAAGAAAAGAAAACGAATCGATAAATTAACTCACGACGACATTAAAGAAGAACAGCTAAAAAAGAAAGAAAAAAAAGAACATCAAGTAGCTATTTATGTACAACGATTGATGAGTAATACTCATTTATAATGTCACATTAACTATTTAGAAAATGATTGAATTACATCAGTAAAGAATTGATAACAATGAAAATTAAATAATATTTAATCGGAATTCAAACTTGTCATATTTTCAAGAATGCAATAATATTAAATGTCAATTGTTTCATTACTAATATTTCCTTGTTCTGCTTGTGCAATAGAATTATAATAAAGTGCCATTTCATTTTGTTCTGTTTTTGATATAAGAAATTTCAATGAACTCAATAATGATTCTTTAGCATGTAAAACATTTTCTAAATAAATTACTGTATATTGTTTTTGTTGCTGTTCTTCATCAATTATTGTAACATCATAAATATTTTCAATAATAAACAATGTTCGAGGTAATATTAAAACTTCAGATTCATTTTCATATTCTGATATACATGGTAAATGAGATTTATTAATAGATCCTAAATAAATTGCTTGATCACATGGTTTAGGAAAATGATAATGCATTAAAACACTTATTCTATCAGTCGATAATAATGATATTTCATGAAAACTTTCTGCTATTTTACGATCAGTTGATGTTGATGAAAATGTATTTGTTCGTATATAACTTCCTTTATTATTAAATGCCCAATGATATGATCTTAAATCATCATTTGTCATTAATATACCACGATAACATTGACCTTGAAAATATCGATGTTTTAAATCTGAAAGATTTAAAAATAATGGCCATTTTAATGGTGCTATATTATTACGCAATGCATGATAAAATGGTGTTTCAAGTGAATAAAGTCTCAATAATGATTCAACATCTCCATCACGAGAATATTTTAATAATAGATTACAACATCTATCATATTGATCATGTTCTTTTGAAACTACATTATCAATAATTTTACGAATTTCATTGACACGATATAATCGATTAGTTAAATAACCCATTAAGTTTTCATAATCATTAAGTTTTTGATCACCCTGATATTTTGCACCCTTACCAGCTATATATCGTCCAAATTTTGATCGAAGTAAACGTTTACCTTTACTAAGATAATGAATTTCTTTATATATTTCATCATCAGTTTGATAAAGTTTAACCCATTTTGAAGGTATTGGTTCATGATCATTATCATTGTCTTTTGTTACTTGTTCTAATGGAGAAGAAACAATAGAAAATGTTTGTTGATTACTATTATTATTATTATTATTATTATTTTGTGTATTATTATCACAAAATCGATTAATATTTAATGGTCGATGAAATAATTGTCGAATTTCATCGTTTTTTGCTACTTCATAAGCTGTTAAACCATAACGATTTCGTTGTGAACGATCACAATTACGTTCATGTAATAAAAGACGAACAATTTCTTTATGACCATAGAATGAAGCTGCATGAAGTGGAGTATTATCATATAGTTCTAATCGATTTAAATCTTTATAGGAAATAGTACGTAACATTAATCGAACAGTTTCTAAATCACCATTACGACATGCACAGTAAAATGGACTTGGTTCAACTTGATGAAAATGATGATGTATTCGTTCATTATGTTTTAATTCTTTATCAACACTATTACCCATGATAAACTTATTTTTATTCAACTATGGTGTGATTTTACAATTGTATTGACAATACATACAAAAAGGAAGAAAAAATTGCAAGAAAGAGTATAAATATCGTTAATATAAAACATGACATATAATATTACGCATCAGAGAGTATGAATCATTAAGAATGAAGAAGTGAGTATGGTTGTTCAAACGTCATTCAACGTGGTTTACTCTTCTTTATTTATAATCTAAGAACGACATTTTTTTTGTTAAAGTTATGAATTTTTTATTATCGTATAACACGGTTATATAAAAACACTCATTTTTTTTTCCAATGCCGCTAATAAAATTCGAATCTTTTTGCGAAAGTATTTCTTCGAATGAAATACTTCTAGAAACAGTTCTGTAGAGCATTGAATGAGCTTTTAAGTGGTAAAAAATAAGTTTCTCTAAACCTTTTTTGCTGAGATGAAAAATTCTCAGGCATTTGACGCGTTCAGAAATGTATGATTTTCATAAATATTGATCTTTTCTGTATATCGAATCATTCTACGCAAGAATCAAGTCACTACATCAAGATGGAAGCTTAGTAACTGTATAAGCTGTTCGTAGCGACAAAAGCTAAAACCAAATAAGCCATTCTTTAGAGACTTCAATTCGGTAACGAATGGTATGTTACTCAATACTTTTTTGCCAAAAATGATTGGTTAAGAAATTCAAAATTCAATTCTTGAAAAGTTTAAAACCTGGTTTTCGATGCCAAAATTCAACTAAAGAACAATGTCAACTTCGTAATTAGTGTGAAAAACTGCATTCAATAATACATTCAGATATGTTTAACTCGAAAAAAAAAATTTTCCTAAAACTTGATTAGTGAATTGTCGAGTTATCTCGACGCGTCGTAATACAAATAATCATCACTACAATGCATTTCGAACTGACTACAAATCTCATTAGATGGATTTTACTGAATCTGCATCCAATTCTATTTAAAGATTTTAAAATTTCAACAGAATACTTTCAATACTCGTCATAAACTGAGTTACACAAATTCGAGTGTGTCTATGTTAAATTTTGAGTAGCGTATATCAAGCCAATAACAACGCTTGTTGACATTGATGAATCTTGTTTTCAAAGGAAATCAGTTGTTATGCATCTGCATGTTTTATCTTGTAGTGGTATGAGAAATAGAGGAAAATGATATGCAGTATGTGGTATTTATTTTTACATTACTTCTATAAATCATTACAATAAAGAGTTCAAAATTTACAGAAATTATGAAGACATGAAATAAACTTGAGTTCATTAAATTGGATAAAAAGCATGTTCAAATGTTGTTTTGTTTGTCGACTAAGTTGGAAATGTAGTGCTATGCAGTCTTGTTGTAGATTTTTTACCTATTCACGAACTACATATGTCAGTACTTGTATGCATTCTTTCTTTTCTAATTACGTCATAACTATTTTTACATGTCTTGAATACTAAACGCAAATGAATGACTCACTACCACATGATTCAGCCTCCTAACAACATCTATTTTGACCATTATTATACTTAGTAATTATGAAGTGGATAAAGGCCATTTCGTATGAAGGCCACTTTACTGCATGTAGACCATCTTCGTGCCACTATGAATATATATAAAAAAAACATTGTTCTATACGTTGCAACTTCGTTGCTGGCTACGTTGAAATAGCTATTGAATTGATATTTATTGTTTGGAATGCCACTTGTTTTTATTGATAAAGAGTAACTGTCTCTGTAGACGTCATACGATGGTACAATCATGGTCTCCTCCACACATGAATAATCAGACATATGTGATGAAATCGACATGGATGCTATAAAACAAGTAGCAAAATCCAATATTTGCATAACATCACAAAATTTCATTAAATTTGAAAACTATTCAATGACTTCAATAATCTGATGGACAACTAAATATCCTTAATTCGTTTCAAAATACTCCGTCGCAACTATTCCTTCATTCATATCTGTCATGGCTTACATGTTGTTCTTTACGAAAAAATAAATATTGTCATGTTATGCAAAATGTTTTCAGTAAAAAAATCCTATGTGTTAGGTTCGAAACCGACTTGATATTCTAAATTTGACTGTTGCACATATGTCTTGACAAAACAGCCTAGTTTTCAATGTTACAATAGATAAAAACAAAATATTATCAAGAAGATTTATCAAATAAAATGTGATCATAATATGAAACTTCAAATGATTAAGAGTCATCTTTGGACGTTGATGAAATGATTGCTTCTGTCGATTGCGTCGTATTATTAATGTCAGGATTCTACAAAATAGAATAAGCAAATCAAATAAAATCAGTCAATATTTTTAAAAACAAGTCTCATTGGATTCACACAAGAAGAAACGTGTTCCAGTCTGAGTTCTAATGAATTTTATTCACGTTGCAATCTCACAAGTGAATGGACGAACGATTACTTTTCCCTCTTGGTTTGTCTCTTTCTTGAGGTTTTGTGCTTGTTGTTGTTCAGCACTTTCAGCCGGTGGTGCTGATTTACGGGCTGCCATTGTAGCCAATATTTTTCGTGGAGCTTTGCCACCAGTCGACATACGAGGTATTTGTTTTTTACGAGGCATCAATTATGTTAAAATCTAAAAGAGAATATAAACAATGCACCATATTTTCTACAGTCATTTGTTTAATAATGTTAGTTGACAATAATGTTGTAAAGAATATTTTGATAGTTTATTTCGTTTATTAGTAACCTGTATTGATTTGAATCTTAGCATATCGAATACCCCTATTTTTTGTTTCTTTATTTTGTATCATGGACATTGAGAGCAACATATTGATATTTTACATGTGCGTCTTTATTTTCTCTCTTTTCTTCTGCTGTTGTTATTAGTGAGATTGATGAAGACAGATACTGTCAGAATATAGAAGAGAATATAAAAAAAATACATTATTCATTCTGCTTTGCTCTTTTTCTCTTTGTTTTTTGGTTCGATATATTTTTCGGTTGCCTATTTCGGTGTATAGAATAAAAAAAAAACAAAAGGTTCTTTATTCAATAAAATCTTTGTTTGGTTTCTCAAAAATATAGTACTGCTTACAATTATAAGACCAAGATAAGATGCGATGCAAAAGTAAGGGTGCAAAATGTTGATTCTCGATATAAATGTTTCGAAAAGAATTTTTTTTTTCTTAATCAGTTAATAGGAAATTTTCTTCTCGTTCGACTGGTTTATGACTAATATTTATCATACATTCGTAAATGAAATAACACGACAATAAAAAAGAGAACCACTCAAGCAATAAATTTGTAACTCGTCCAAAGCATCTTGTTAGACAATAATTAATTCAATTTTTGCGAACTCATGAAACAGATCTTGTAAACCGATGGTTAATTGAGCTTCTGTGAAATCCTTCAAAACATTCTGCAAAACGACATTTATTTAAAATTAGCTGTCATCTGTAAAATGCTTTTGATAAATCCATATAAAAATTGCAAATTTCTTACGCCAAAGTTTCTTTGTTTTCTCGTCTCATTTCACTTATCAATGTGTGACCAATATGAACCATACATGCTTTAAAAGAGAAAAAAGTTTCCTGCTAACTTATGAAAAAAATTTTTTTTTTCAGAATCTATTTGTATCGAAGAGATATAAGAATCAACATTGTATGCGATCCTTTCATAGACAAAGTGCGTTTTTTTTCTAAGGGTGCTTCTCTTTTCTATTACGTCATTTCGTTTATACGTGTATTATAAAAATAAGTTATAGACGATTCGATAGAGAAGAAAAAGTTCTATCTTTTGGTAAAAAAGTTTTCTTTCACCACCCTTTTATCAAAGAGAAATAAAGATCGATATTTTGTGCCATTACTTCTGCATCGTATATTATTTTTGAATTTTACTGTAATTGTTGAGTATCAACTAAAATACAAATATTGATTTGAATGATCATTAGAGCTCTCTATCCAATGGATTGGAGAGCATCAATGATTATTTAGACCACTACCTAGGTTAGACAGAACAGTCGTCAATGGCTGAAAAATAGATGTAGGTGGATTTTAAATATACAAGTCATATTTTAATAGTCACACCCACATCGGACACTTATCACATATTCTTCGTTCAAAATTTCGGTCAGTGTGATACAAACAAAGAACCGATAGCATGTTTTTGTTTGTTCCCTTATCGATATAAACTATCATTTGACTACCAGTACTCTCATTGATAGGAAAATAGAACACGCTTTGGATCTCAATTTTCATCATGAATATTCGTTCGGCTACTACATCTGATGTTGAAGCAATCGTCCGTGTTCATTACGAAGCTGTTCATGGAACCAAACCTGCAAACTTCTATACACAGGACATTATACAAAACTGGTCGCCATCACCG
>CAJNOP010000703.1:70261-94669 GCA_905250075.1 Rotaria sp. Silwood1 | reverse complement strand
ATTATCAAATAATAATCATTCAATAATAAGTTCTATTAATGAAAGAAACTTGCTGGATGAATCTATTTCAAATCTACAAGACATTTCCTCAAATAAACTTCTCGAAACATCATTCATTGATCAAATAATATCAAGTAATAACTCTACTAAACTTTCACGAACTATTCCATTATTAATTTCTACAATGTTAAAAAATCATTACACATCTCAACAAATTGATTCACAAATATCTGATAAATCATCAACTAGTATATTAAAATTTTCTTTTAATTTTATAATAAAAAAAAAAAAAATGAACAAATTTTCCATATCTTCTTGTAGCATTAAATTTGACTGAAGACGAAATTATTATTCTGAATAATCTTTCTGAAGCAATAAATAAAATAATTCAAAAAGAATATACAACTAATTGTAAGTAGATTCATAAGATATGAAAATAAAATTATTTCTTATTATATTATTTAAGTTCCTTTAAATATTGAAATGGAAGATTCGATACCAATATCAGCTAAACAACTTGAACTAACGGAACGAGTAAGCTTACTAATGAAAATTACAAAAATTTAATCTTTTTTTTTTTTATTTGTTAGAGAAAACAACGTTATAAACTTCAACGAGAAATAATTACTATTGCTAAAAAAACATTAAAGCCAGCATTTAAAAAACACGATGTAACAAAAGAAGAATATAAAAAAATAATGAAAAAAGTTGTTACAAAAGTACGTGTATATTCATTTAAAGACTATTGATTTTCGATAGAATTCTTTTAGGCTATGTATTCTCATAAAGTTAATCATAAATCAATTGGTAAAATGATTGATGCTTATGTCAAAAAATACCAATCATCACATCGTCATCATAGTAACTCATTGACATGATTTCAAATTTTAATAAAATTTGTATATAATTTTCTGTAAATATATATATATCTGTACGGAATTCAAAATAATTATAAAGCACTCTTGTTCATGATTGCTTATTGTTGTGTAATTTTCTTGCTTTCTAAAATTCATGATTCTTTTTTGTTATAAATATTTATTTGCCGTTCTAGGTTCTTTTGATCACTTACAGAAAAACTTACTTGTTGTTGATGACAAATGACGATATAGCGAAATTTCAATACTGAAAAGAGATTTGTATATTGAATGGACATATGATATAGGGTATATCAAAAATAATGACGTCCGCTCTATAATATCGTATAGAAACCTCGAGAAGAACTATATTTTATATCTATTGATAATACGAGCAGTTTTCTGTATTTCTTCAATACAGCATTATTGTTTAGTTGATATGATAATAGAAAAATTTTGATGAAAGTTTGATGCCTCTGTTTTAAATCAATAAGAAAAAACCAATGCTCTGTTTTTAGAAACTTGTTTTCATCTTTCAGAAGAGTTGAACAATCATATATTTGTAAAAAAAAAAAAAGTCGAATACGAAGCATGAAGTGTTAAGTCTACAATTGCGACAATATCTAAAAATATTGAATTGATTAATTGCCTGACTAATGACAATCCTTATGTTGCAATAGGTCAACTGCAAGTGTACAAAAACCTAGACATCAGTAAAGAAGGGTAAAATATCAAGGAAATATAGAACATTGTTTGACCTATTAGTATACATAGAAATATTCCTCAAGCTATCGATGCAATATTACAATATTGATATCATTATTTATGTTACATTCCATAGAGAGAACTACCTTAAATGACTTTCGCTATTAGAGTTTATATTGGACCCAAGAGAAGGTCTTAAAGGGATTAGAAAAAGCCTAAAAGCGTTTGTCTTCATTGGTCTTTGACACAAATTTATAACTATTTGATTAGATTTTCGACCAAGCTTTCATCTAAAGTTTTGTCTATACACAGGTCTAATGACTTGTAGGATATTCTAAAAATTTCAGTCGAAAACAATGTTCCTTCGTCAAGATATTGAATTTTCAATTAAACTCCTTTTTGACATATCTGTGACAAAAGACTTTTTTTTTTTTAGACATTCAATATCTGAGCGAAAAAACATTCTTTTCGACTAAAACTTTCAGAACAATCTAAGAATCTATCGGGCAATATTTTGAATTGAAACTTCGTTATTCGATTTGTCTGAAAGTACTTGAAAGTGTTTTAAAAATTCAGTATATTGTTCATAAGTCGGCGTCAAAGACTTATGAGAACGAACCATTTTAGAATATGGCTAGTGTCAGTCGAGAAACTTCTTTCACAATTATTTTCAGCTATTCAACATTTTAAGTTTGAGTCTGTTCGATGAATAACAACTTGAAAGTATTTTTTCTCATTTACATGTTATCATGTTGTATCTATTGAATAAAATTCAACAAAAAAACCGTTCAAAATATTTCTCATTGGTATTATGTTGTTAGCATTGAAAACTGCAAGTTTTTATTTTGATTGTTTCATATCAGCTTTATCATTCTTATCTATTGTCAATATGTGTTCTATGGTGACTATGTTCTTTGCTTTTTATCTTTCATCATTTTCTGTTGTAGCAACAAACTTTCATTAATTTGTAAATTGTTATTTGTTGTTGATAATAGCTAAAAATCAACAAATTTAATTATTTCATAGAGCTAAAAATTCACAAAACTGAAGGTCAGTTTTAAGTTTGCGGTATTGTCTCTTTCGTTTTATTTCGATCGGTATAATTCTTTTTCATAGCAAAAAAAAAAAAAGTAATGTAAAATTGAAAATCGATAGATCTCGTTAAAAAAAAAATAAGAACACAAACAAATACGAATGAAATTGATACTTCATCAAATTATAAATAGATTTAAAAAAAAAACACAAAATATTCAAAGAGTAGAATTTAATAATCATATAAACAACAATAAAATTAATTTTAGATGTTATTTCTTATAATAATTATTATCATATTGATTTGTATAATTGTTTTTATACTTCATGATTATCTTACTTTTCAACGTGGTCGTTTATCACGTTCACGTGATCAAATATCTGCTACATCTATAACAAAAATGGGACCTGATCAATTCATTGAACTTTCATTTGGTACTGTTCATTATATTTATCATCCTTCATCATCATCATTACCATTGAATATATTCGTTCATGGTTATTCAACTCCAATGGAAATGTGGCAATATATATATCCAACATTTGTTAATGATAATCAACCATGTTTAATTTATGATATATATGGTCGTGGTTGGTCGGATGCTCCTCATGTACCAATGAATATTGATATATTTGTTTGTCAATTAGCTGAACTTTTATATGCATTAAATCTTCCATATGAAAAATATAATTTATTTGGTGTTAGTATGGGTGGTGCTATTATTCAACGTTTTACAGAACTTTATCCATCACGAGTATCAAAATTAATTCTTTGTTGTTCAGCTGGACTTAATTTAAAAAAACCATCAAAAATTCGTATGTTTTTGTTATTTTTACCTATAATTGGTCCAATTGTTTTTAAATATGTTATGAAACATCATGATGATGAAAAAGAACGTTTACATTGGACTTTTCCTGATAAAGAATATTATGATGAATATAATCAATTATTTCAATTAGGTTGGCAACAACATCCTGGATATTTACGATCATTATTTTCAACATTAACTAATTTTGATTTTGAAGGTTCATTAAAAACAATTGAATTTATTGCTAAATTAAATATTCCAATATTAATTATATGGGGAGATAAAGATACATTAATACCTGTGAATACAGCTTATCGTTTTCATCAATTATATAAAAATTCATCATTAACTATTATTCCTAATGCAACTCATATGTTACTTCTTGAACATGCACAACAAATAATTAAATCAATACAAGATTTTTTTGACAAACATAAATCGAATTAATTTTTTATCAATATGATATTATCAAACATCGTTGATTTAACATTAGAATAAACTTTCATATGTTTATTGATCTATAATTAAGAAAATTTAAGGAATTCATTTATTAGTTATTATTGAATAAAATTATATTTTTTAATAAAATAAAACAAAAGTAATGATTTTAAATCTCGCAAATATGAATTATCAGGGGGGAAAAAAAACCTATTAGAGCATTTCTTGTGAAATTAAAATGTGAACTAAGTTGTAGCTGTGATTACTAATTACAAGAAGATTAGAGCACGTTTCGACCAAAAAAAGTGTATGGATGTGGGTGAATATTAATGGAAGATCAACATCCATACCCATACCCTCTTATGCTATCAATTTGTTTGATTCATTTAACATCGTTATACTAAAAATAGCTTATTTGTATTGTAGGATACATTTTCATTGCATAACTTGTTTTCTTCTAATGATCATATATACGACACATGCCATAGCTAAAAGTAAATATCATTTTATTCTTTGTTTCGTTAGTTTAGTCACTATATTAGTCTGCGATACACATTAGTTTCATCGTTTAGTAAGCTTCTGAGAGTACATCATCCTTTGACTCGACGAACTTTAATATACACTATTGAGCTTTGCCCAAACCTCAAATACCATTAGTTCAAACTACTCTACTAGATCAATAATCCCATAGCACATATTGATTGGCACTTACTATAGAATCCTTTTGCGGTTTAAATATTAAAATTCGCAATATTTACATTAGTAAGAATCTACAATAGAAATATTAGATTATTAGAATGCTTTAGAAAATCCTAGATAGTTCCAGATAACATGTAAACAATTCAGATGCATCTCATGAAATGAATAAACAGTTGATTTTACTCATGAATGGTAATTAAATCATTTTAGATTGGACCTTTCGATTTGTCGATATGTTATGAAAAAAAATTAATTTATTATAAAATATTGAAAAATAAAATTTTCAAAACAAGAAAACTTTGTTTCGATTGTTGTAAATTTCTAAAACAAGTATTATTTGCTCGTGTGTAAGTTTTTCTCAATAACAAGAAAAATTTTTAAATATTTCATATTTACACTCATATCTTATGTTCTTTGTTCTGAAATAAATTGCTTCATTATTTTCTTGACCTCTACTTGAATTATTTTTTTTTCTAATAGGAATAAAATTACTTGTATAGTATTAATTTTATGGACTAATTATTATTCGATTAATGATCGTCTATCCTCCATTTATAAAAGATGATCAACATCAAATATAGAAAAAATACATATCAAAAGATCATCTTTCAATATATTTTTCTACATTCTCGAAATTGTAATAATTTTTCTTGAAAAATATATAATCGACATCGATTAAAAAACCCAAAACTTAGATTTATTTTCTCCATGTCATATTTAAGATCGGTCATATCATGTGACGGATATTCAGTCAAAATTCTGATAGCTCGGCATATAAGAAATAAATTTTGCAAGAAGAGTATCGTCTATTTCGGAGAGTATTGTACTTATATTCAATTATCATCATTCAAATAACTATTATATCTTTTAGACCTTCTATGTAATGAATTTCGTTTATTAATTTAGGCAAAACACCAGTTTTTTTTTATGAATATCTGTAAAAATTGTGGATACTCATGATTACTTTGTGTTTTTTTTTAATTCTAAAAGATAATGATAGTTACCTTGACATTTATTTGTAAAACATCTTATATAATCAAAAATCGAAATAACCATGAGTATCTATGGAGTTACAGGTAACTTCTTTTTTTTGTGGTTTGTGTATAGAATAAGTTGAATAGTTTGAAGAAAAAAAAAAACAATGTTTATCTTATTGATCAAATAGAAAAAAATTCTTATTAATTTTTATTAAATAATTACATAAATCAATCAGCTAAAAGTTGTACAATAAGAAAAGGAAATTGAACAATAATAAGAATAACTGCTAATCGAAGAGGTTCTTCAATAAATGAAACAATAAAAACCCAACCAATAATTCCTGCTGAAAAAAATATTGTACCTATAATTAATAAACTTAATATACATAAACCACAATATGATAAACATTCTATTGAACAACAAAATCTATGTTTATCATAAAATGAACTAATAATTAAATAAAATAAAAAAAAAATAATTAAACAAATAAATGTAGCAAATATAAATGGTGAAATTTGTATTGAAAATTTTGTTGGATTTTCTTTTAAACATATTTCACTATTAAAATTAAATGTATACATATAATAACTTGGAAAAACAAATATTGTTATACTAAAAAATGTTCGAATAAAAAGTATAATATTCATTAAACAATATCGTTCAGTAATATGATAATGATCAGATTTTAAATATTTTCCTATATATACACTTGATGGTATAATTGAAATTATCAATGCAATTATAATCATAAACCAATAAAATACATGAAAAACTTGATTTTGACTTGTTTTTGATGCAATAAACCATTGAAAAATATTTTCAGCATCGGATTTTGAATAATTAGATGAACAATTTGCATTCGTTATTATTTCATTTATATAGTTTACTTTAACAATATAAAAACTTCCATTGATATCTTGACTTATATTATAATTACCTCGTTTAAGGTAACTATTAGCATATTTAATTATATTTAATATAAATAATGCTAATGCAATACCAATAAATAAAATATTACTAAAAAATCTCAAACGTTTTAAAAATAAATAGCGTCCTGACATGATTTGTAGTTCTTTCAATGTTCTTCTTTCTCTAAGAATTCTAACACATCCTTATCATAATTTAAATAACTAGAGATAAGAACTTTTTCTTTTGTTCTAAATGCAGATGCTAATAAAAATAAACTACACTCAAATGAAAAAATTATCATTGGTTTTTAAAACAGTCAATTATAAAATCCGGCCTTGCATAATAAATTGTTTCCTTATGTTAGAAGAGCGTTCTTGGAAAAACAAGATGTCATATGTAATAACAGATTCAGATTAATTAATTAATTAATTTTGTTGTAAAATTGAAAGGATCCTGTCAAATAAGATAAGCACATTTCAGTTGACAAGCTACCTATGTCATTTTTTTAGAGAAACTCATTATACATAGAATTGTAGGTAGGAAATTATTTTTTCAATCAAGTTTGCATGTTTTGAGAAGTTATATACTAGCTATGGTGAATGATTTAAGTAAATTCAGTATGTCTCTAAATCAACCTATATCAAATTTTGTTTAAATTTATATCATGATAACATACTAGTTCTGAAAAAGTTACACATAATTAGTCGCCTTTGTCCTAAGGAACAGTATTGAACAAAATTAAAACATCATAAAAAAGCTAGTAAAAATACTATATACTTTTGAGTACGGAGAAAAACCTATTGTATTATTAAATATGCACGATTGAAAATAAGAGGACAGATGATAGAAGTCAATTTAAACAAAAAACTTGATCTGTAGGTTGATTTGAAGACATACTAAGTTCTAATATGTGATTATATCACCCGAAAACCTATAATGTGTGTGTTAACTAGTATATGACTTCTTAGAGAATAAAAGCTTACAAAATAATATAGGTAGCTTTGCAAATGAACGATGATTGTCGTATCCGACATGATCCTTGAATTAATAGATCTACATCAAAATATGCTCTAGGTTTCAGTTGTTTGACTCTAACAAAAAAAAACCTTCAAATGCTGAGTTCAACATTATTTCAGATATTTAGAACTATCAAAATTATTTTTCTTTTTTTTAACAAAAATCTTTTTAATTAAAATTTCTGGAAAATAAACGAGATACACAAGAAGATCGACGTGTTTCCTGAAAATTTTCTACACTTTGAACATCATAAAATAATCGAAGTCTTCTATTACGAGAAAAAACTTTAAATATTTATCGAAAAAAAAAATCATGATAGCTCTCGTTTCCCTTTTTTGAGTATACTCTTTACTACTCGATATGTAAGCAATCAAAGAAATATTAATTTATATAGACATATACAAAATAAGAGACAAAGAAAAACAGTTGACATATTTCATCATAATTATTCATACAAACTATTAGGATTCTACTACCAAAATAGATCCTAACTAAATAAAATATGGCAAAATAAATTATATGGAATAATGGGAAGCAAAAATAAAAAATAAAAATAAAAGCACCAGATATGTCTATCAATATTTACTTTGGTCGTTTTTTTTTTTTTTTCTAAGATTTGTCTCAATAACAAAAACAGATCTATATCTATAGATAATTCTTATTCTTTATGCTCGTTTCTTTTCTTCGACAAGTGTGCTATCGTCATGTGGAATTTATGTTCTCTAGATATGCCATATTTGAAAATGTCATCTTGGGTTGTTAATGAATGACAGAATAAGTAAAATAATAAAAATATCGACCATATATAATAACTTATTCCATATGAGTGCGTACGTCGTTTTTTTTTCTCAATTTAAAATCAATTTTCATCGTTGAGAATAATCATAGAATTATATTTTTTTTATATTCTTATGTTATTTTTGAATATTAATATTTGTATACAAAATGATGGATTTATAAGGTTTGATCAAGTAGTCCCATGAAACTGAGCTTATTTTTTGTGTTCATTTTATTTATAGCTATATAGTATATATATATATTCTTTTCCTTCTCGTTTTGTTTAGCATCTTGTCAAATATGCTTCGAAATAAAGTGAATGATTGCTTATGTTATTGTCGTAAGCATTCATTATTAAGTCAACTTATCGAAAGCAAAAGAAAAAAACTACTATTATGGTTTCTTATATATTTTTTTTTTTGCTTCGTTCTGATAAACGATGAGAATAAATTGGATGAGTACGAGTTTTCTTAATAAATTTAATAATCTATATGATAAAATTGTCTGAGAAATCTTTTTTTTTATAGATGCTATAATGAAACGAGAAAAAAAAAACCTAAAGAGAGAGAGAAAAATACGAGACGACATAAGTCAATTTTCAAAGGAGATGTTTTCTATCATATTTCTTATTTTTGTTTTCAGATTGCCGATGGAAACAACAGATATGAACAGCAGAATATCAACTTTAACAATCGATCTCGATCGAATAAATGATTTTCGAAAAAGTCAAACAAGTCTTTTAAGTGCAGCAAGTGATGATGGAAGTTCGCAAACTACTGAAGTAAGTCATTGTCAAATTAATTAAAGTATGAAATATTTTAAAAAACTAGGTATTTTTTTTGTCCATAGAATTTAGTCAAAGATTTATAAATCTTTTTTTATTAATTGATTAACTTTCATATCTGAATAATCGTTGTCTATTTATACATAAAATATTATATGAAGATTTTTAATTCACTGAACTTTTAGGGATTTTTTAACTAATATATGAAAACATATGATGCAAAAGACGATAAGACATACATTGATTTTGTGTGAATAAATAAAGCATACTCGTCTATGCACATATGTGATTATCTTTATCTTGTGGGATTTTTATCTAAAGAAATCAGTATCTATTGTATATTCCCGATAGGATAAAATATTTCATAATCATGCAACATATTAAATTCGAATATAATTATCATCATTTTACTAATTTCATATATAAAAATTATATAAAATCTTTTTCCTTTTTTTTTTTTATGTTATTAATAGTTTTTGAAATATGTATATGTATAAAAATGTGTTTTATGTAATCTGACTTATTTTCGTACAAATCAAATATATCAAACTACATAGATTTTTGACAATATATGTATAAATTGATGTAAAAAAGACAAATCTGTCCGTATAGTATATTCTATAAATATCTTTGTAACAAAAACAAATGTCAATATCTTTCGGATGTTTAATGCCAATAGACTAATGTTTTTTTTATCTATGATAAAGGAGAATGTTCGAAGTTTTAATTAATGAGCCAAACGTTAGAAACTATGACTTGAATAAAGATGTGTAGGCTTTTACAGGATTAAAAAAAAAATATATCATGTAACATATCATCTCACAAAGCACATTCTTATTAAATTAACAGGTCCGATCCAATATGGTGATGAGTTTTTTTTTTCTAATTATAGAGAAATCTAATCTTATCTTAATAAGAAGGTTGAATTAATATTAAACATTCTTCTTTTATTCCATTTGATATTAATAATTAATTAACAAACAAACAAAAAAAGAAAAACTAATGACGTTTCATATCTTAATGAGATACCATAAATACATCCAAGTGGAAATAGTACAAACGAATTATAGACAATTTTCTTATTTATTTGGGTCATTCTTGGATAATGCTACTATCGAAAACAAAAAAAAAGATTTAATCCCTTGTTAGCTATTATTATATCCTTTCTACGTATCACTATCAAAAAAAAAAATGACTGAAAAATAAGACATTTTTCTAGTTTATTTTTTCATTATTGGTTTTGTTTCCAATCGAATGCTTTATTAAGATGCGCAATGTCACTAGTTTTTTACTAATTAATAACTAATATTAAATTATATAAAAGACGAGTGCTTATTTATATACTGAGTATTTATCAAAATTCGTAAATTCTTACAAAACTTTATTTAAATCGATGGCTAATAATTAAAACTAATTTTTCTTATTAATGAAAATTTTGAATACTTCTCCATTATCAATTAAAAAAAAAATCAGTTTATTATAATTTCCAATGAATAACTCTAACTATATGTGAATGATGAAAAAAAAAGATAATCATAAGAAATGATCTTAGATTGAAACTTCTATCCAAAAAGATTAGCTCAATTTTCTATCTATATTTCTTATGATTTCTTTCGTTATCAATATTAGTGTTTTATATGATAGTCTATCACAATAAATATAATTCTATAAATAGTTTCTATTGATTAATTTTTTTTTTTTTTCTTCATATGAAGGGACTTGTTAAAAACTAATCCAACTAAAATGAATCAATAGCTTATGAACATGAAGAGTTTACTTATGATGAAAAGAATATAAATTACATGTATTCAATACATATATAATTCTATAACAATTTTGATTATTTGATCCATTTCTATGATCATTTAATATGTATTTGATAAGATGAATATCCTATAAAATCTATTTGATTAATTTCCGTGATTTCTATGGGCAAAAGAAAAAAAAAGAATTTTTTTCCACTGATTGACATATACAATTAACAACTAATCGGTATAAACGATCAAGGATATAGCTATGAAAAAAAAAAATGCCATATCATCTTTGTAAAACGACTGGTTCTTAGTCGATTAGATCAATTTTTTGTTTTATGTCCTCCTGTGCATAAAATGTCATTCATTCGTTATGTAGCTGTATGATCGAAGAATTGCAAATGTTTCATGTTAAAATCAACATCTTTCTCTTTTTTTCTTAAGGTTATAATACTCTTATTAACGATGAGCCGGAAAGTATTACTACCATTACGGCATTGATAAGTGTGTTTGTTTTTAATAAAAGTTATTAAGTGCAAAGAAAGATTATTTGGTAAATTGAAGGATTTTATATAATGAATTTTTTTTTAAAGTTCATATTGAACATCACTTTGATTCTTTTCTTGAAACAGTATAATTCTTTTGTAATCGTTCATACTCAGTTTGTATCATTCTGTTGACAGTTGTTTCCGTTCATCAATCAGTCAGGCATACTTTTATCGACAACATTTTTTCCTTTCCAGTACTCTCAATCTGTTACAATTTTTTCCTTTATTTTCTTTTTGACTTTCCCAATAACGCGGATGTTCGTTGATTAATGATTATATCAAGTGGTCTTGAGAAAAGAGTGTGCGTGAATTTGCATTAAACAGTCGATGCTATGCGCCAATATGGTAATTGAAGATTTCTTTTCTATCTCCCTCTCGATCTGTTTCCATGTGAACCTTTTCCGTTGTTATTCTAACGTAATTTATGTATATCGAGTTATCGCTTCTTTTCTATATATGGCATCTTTTTTAGTATCTTAGACTCATTTTGCATACAACTGATGTATAATAATGAAAATGACGACGTGCATATTTTATCTATTGAAGATGATGTACTCATACTTCTTTTTTAATATGACAGAAACAATCTTATATAGAACTTGTCTTTTTTTTGATTTGTTAGGCATATAGATAAATTCTCTTATACAGATACATATATATATATATAAGATTGATTAATTCGCAAAATCAGTTTACGATCGAGCCGTATGGTAATATAAGAAGGAATGAGAGAGATGGCAAAAGTGGTAGTAGCAGTAGTTGTTGTTGTTGTTATTATTATTATTATTATTATTTTTGACGAAGTGTGTGCATCAAAGACCAGGCCAATACGAGACAGGAAACGTGAGAGAGATAAATAAAGCTGATAATAAAACTAGGTTTGTTTTTACTTCATAAAAAGATCTATAACTCCTTAGATCCTAAAATAAATATATAAAAATTATTCACATCATTGTTTGTTATTACCTTAGATTGTTTATTTTTAAGATTTCATTTATTGAATTTATTTTCTTTGAAAGTCTTATTATGCAACTTTCTTTTTGTTTTTTTTTTATCTTTCTCATTTTCTAATTGCACAATACTAACGTAAATGTGTGCAAGAGCACGTGTATATTGTCTTTTTAATTTGCGCCTCTATGAATTTGAACGTTCTATCACCGGGTTGTCGTTCTCTTTTTCTCGTTTTTTTTGCTCACGAGTGATATGTCTTTGTTTTAACATCAATCATGACGAAGCACATTATTTTATCCGATCATATATATATATATATATACCAGAACTAGGATAGTCAGTCCTAGAATCTTCGATGTGTATGTGTGTATGAGAGTATGCCTGATGTGAATTACAGACAGAAAAGAAGAAGAAAAAGAGAGTATATAGATCCGCTTGTTTCTATTGTTGTCCTTATCAAAGCAGTAAGCACTATAAAACATCAAAAAAAAGACGAAGAAGAAGAAAAATACCGCTGTCGGTATGCTTTCTAACTCTTACTGCTGTTCTATTTAGTTTTCATCTTGTTGTCGTTCTTACATGATTATTCATTGTTTTTATCAGACTTTTTTTTTTTTCATTATTTGTTCATTAGTAAGTTAGAAGAGAGAACGCGAGATAGATCGATAGAAAAAGAATGTCGAGAACAACATAAAACTATTCATTGAATTATGTTATACAATAATTTTATTTCTTTCGAGATGTTCTCTATTATATTATTATTACATTAATGAAAACTCGAGATCATCAAGACAAAAAAAAGATATATATTATATATATATGATTATCTATTGTCTCTAATCAATTGTCGTTATAATAATTAGCGACTATTAATGAGACAAAATACATGTCACATGAACAATATCAACAATTATTATTATTCAAAGGTATGAAATATATTTATGTTAAATTAAATTATTTAATATAATTAAGTCATTATTCATTTTTGTCGTAATAAATTTCATAAAATGTATTATTCTATTCTTTTTTAAATTCTTCTTTAGCCTGAAACTTTATTCTTCGTATTTCTTTTTTTTTTTTTGTGTGTTCTAATTTATTTCATGCTAGTATAATTTTCTCACCTATCTGATATCTAATCCAATTAGAAAATAAATGGAACTTTATTCTCATGATTCTCTACTTTCTTTTTTTGTTTTTACATTAATACACAGTCCAACATCTTTCATTTCCTACTATGTATATAGTTAATCCTAACATTGTGCTATTTTATTATGCCATCATTGGTTTTACTAAATGAATTATACTTATAGACGTTTCTTTATATCAATATGCGACACATCCCCCCCCCCCCCTATCAGTTCTTCTTTTTTTTTTTCTTCTTTAATATTGTCATTTCGATTAGTAAGAAGAAAAAAAAAATGCGTTCAACCTTGTCCGGAAGTCGTCAACTATTATTAGCATAATTGTATACTATGCTTAGTTCACAAGTTTACTTGTTTCAGTTTTATATTCTCTATGAATATAATGAGTTTTGTCACTCTGACTATGGTATACATCAAGAGTGAATACATTTAGATCTCTATCAGATTGAAAGATATAATTAATTAAATTAGTCTTTACGAATGATGATGAGAAGAAGAAAAAAAAAAACGCCAATGTTGAAATTGACTGTAAATGACAATCAGTTTGTTGTTAAGAAAACACAATGAAAGGCATTTCTTTTTTTTTTTTTTTTTTTATAAAAAAAAAAAAGAAAAGAAAAGTGTTGCAGCTAATATTTTATATATATGGTCGTGCATTATTCTGTTATTAATCTCACTAATTACAAAGTACTTGAGAAATATGAATGAATATTTAAATGAACGAAAAAAAAAAAAAAACAAACGACAAAATTAAGGTTGTCTTGATTTTGTTTTCTTATAAAGAAACAAAAAAAAAGGAAGTTGAATAGGAAATATATTCATTTTTCTACATATTGAATTTATTTGTTTTAAATCAAAAGAAAAATTTACATAACTATAAGACAAATTATGATATTCATAGTAGAATGTCTACGAATGAAAGTCATTGAATTCTTGTAATTTCTTTTTAAGTATAATAATAAGTTGTCGTCTAGTATTAAAAAAAAGAACCTAGATAAAATTCATATACAACTATATCAAAGAATGAAGGATCATTAAAAAAGAACAGATGAGAAAGAGACTAGTTCTAGTTCTTTTTTATGTTGTTGCTTTAAGCAATATGACAGAACAGAATAGTAAAAGAAAAGACAATCAACCGCATCGACTGATTTTTTTTTTTCTTTTCTTCTTTTTTTTTCCTTTTGATGAAAACATCGTCATTATTTAGCCTCTTTTTTTTTTTTTTTTTACAATCGTTAAAGAAGAAAATGGAAAGCGAGATACTAAACTTTTCTCTATATCATTGTTAACGCTGTGCACAGTATCGATCATTTGTTATTGTACAAATAGTTAATTAAGACAACTGTTGTAGTAACTTGTCATAATTTTCATCAAAAACGTGTAACGATCAATTTTTTTCGATAGACAACAATTATAATCTCATCGTCTATTACAACATCAACAAAACTAAATGGCTTCTTCATTAGTTACTACTCCTATATCATCACCAAGAAGCAAGGTTTGCGTTTTAGCTATATCTTTTTTTTTTCTTCTGTTTAATATTATAAATAAATATTTATTTAATTGATTTAAATAAATAACCATCATTTTATAATGATAATTATAGAGATTAATGATTCATTAATATAGAATGATAAATAGAATCGTAGATGATGAAAAATAAATTATTTTTTATTCATTCAAATACTTGACTCATATACATATATACATATATTGTTCGATTTTCATATGAAAAATAATTATATCGTTATTAATATATATATATATATTTAGAAAATGCCATTGGAGGGAAGCTATGCAATATGGAATAATCGTGGAGGTTCTGGTAAAACCAATTTAACATATCATTTGGCTATTAAATATGCATATAAAAATCCAGATAAAACAGTTCTTGTTGTTGATATGTGTCCACAAGCTGATTTAAGTCATGCTTTTCTTGGTAAGTTTTGAAAAAAAAACTATGTAGGAGAATATTTATATACGATACATATATATATATATATATATTGACATTTGTATCATATTGAATTATGAAAAAGGTCTACATAATATTCTTGAAAATTCAAACATTTATTTCTTATTAATGAAGAAAAAATATCCACAAGCGAAAAAAATGTTGTTAATGAGAAATTTGTCCTTACTATTATTATGTTTTATGCGTGATGAATAAGTTCTATGTGATTTTGTTTTTCTACGCATATATTTTATGCATCAATTATATTTTACTCAATAAATAGGTCTCTCAGTATCAATTCGTTTTTTTTCTTGTTGTTTATATCATATATATATATAAAAACAAAAGAAAATTCTAATTTAATTCATATTTCATGTTTTTAAAATCAATTATATGTTGTAAATAAAGAAGAATGTAATTAGAATACTCTAAAGGAAAGTGTTTTTTTTTTTCATATTTAAAATTATCAATGGATTATATTCAATTCAAGTACAAAAATTAAAATTATTTTTTTAAATTTTAATTCATTAGTACATTAGAAGTTATGTTGACCTAAATTATAATGATGTTGTTATTTGATAAAACAGTATTAGATTGAGACTTCTTAACAAATAGATCTGTTTTGATTTGTAGAATCTTAGTATGAATATTTGTCAATTTTTTTTGAGGTACTAATTTGATTTTTATTTTAGAATTTTGCATTATTATTATTTGTTTTTGATTATAGACATAAAAAAAATACTGTATTAAGCATAATTTAGTAGTCGATGAAAAATTCAATAACTTGAGTATATAGCTTCTTTTTTTTTTTTTTTCTTGTTTATTGATTTAATGTAATGTAAATCTTTCTGTGGAAAATATTTTGTTTGTCTTTTAAGCTTCGTTAATGATTTATCAAAATTTTGATTTAATTATGTCTAATATACAATTCATGCGGATTAAAATTGATTAGTAATTTAAAGAAAAATATTTTCCTATAGTTTTGATCGGAAGAAACTGTTGTGAGAAAGTTTTTTTATTGTAATAAATGATTGTCTAAGAATATGTTTTTCAAGAAGATTGATGAACGAAAAGTTCAAAAAACTTATTTGATAATTTATCATAGAAAAAGATATTTGAATTCTCACTTATCTTTGTACATAATCAATTTGATTAGTTTTTTGTGAAGAATTTCACGATGTCCTTTTTTTTTTTATTCGAAAAATGTTCATTAAAAATAAAGAGAGATGTGCGCAAAACACTGAGACAAGGGTCATTCTTTGTCTCAATAGAGAGTAAGATAATATAAGATGCTGATAATTCGAAATTTGAGTAAAACTATTTTAGGATTTTTATATCATGGTTTAGATAGGACCTATTCAAGTTACCTAATAGAAATATTATTTTTGGCATATTCCATTGATATTTTAGCAAAATTAATATAATAAAACGTCTTAAAAATTAAACTACATTAAAAGTAACAAGGCCCCTTAGACTTAAGATTTATCCGAACTGTTTTTTTTTTGAACTTACTCGTCATAGAGTTATGATAAAAAAAACTAATGATTACTTTGTGAATAATATTGTTGAGAAAATCAATTTTTTTAATATGATGATCAAACATCATAAATAGAAATTTTATTTTCTAAAAGAGAATTAGCGTAAAAATCTGCATTGAACAATATACTCAAAATTAATTTTCATCAAATTTTTGTTCTTACACCTTTTCAATGTTATATTCCAAACACATTTGACCTGTGGTTCCCCTGAGATTAAAATTTGATGCAAATTAGTTTGCAATATGAAATATACTCTTTGACGTCAAATTTCTATTTATGACTTTATTATTGTCATATCGAAAAAAATCAATTTTCTCATTAATATGTTTCATCGGTAACTCGATAAGTTCTATCCAATCATGAGAAAAAATTTTGAACAGATGGTATCTTACAACACGTTTAAATTAATTAAATTTTTTTAATTATAATAAATGGAACATTTCAGAATAAACAGAGCATATCCACCTATCATTCGATCTAGATTCTATACAAAGGTTACTTTTTTCTGAATAAGTTTTTTTCTGACATCGACATATGTTAAACTGTTTGCTCTTTTAGACAACTATTCATTAAAAAGTAATTTGCAAATATTTCTCTAATAGTATGAGAAAAAAGAAAAAAATTGAAAAACTTCAGAATAGATTCTATGATGAAACATTCACGAAGATCGAGCTTCTAAACACTTTCTTCTCAGAACCAATTTTAAGTTTTTCAAGTCGCGAAATAAAAATTTTTGTTTTACCATCATCTACTGTTTCGAATTGATTTTGATCTTGTCATTTAACTATGAACACATTTTTTCGTTTATATATTTGTAGTCTTTCACATTGCTAACAGTAACTGTTTTTTTTACTGATAATTCTATTGAACAAAGGCCTTTAGCACTAATTTCTTTTTTCAGAATGTTTAGAGTAACTTGACATATTTTTCTTATCTCGTGATACACGTATTCTAATTTCGAAAAGACGAACGAATGATTTTGTCCATATATATATATATATTGATAATAAGTATTGTTTATGATTTTCAGGCGATGATGAAGAAGGTCATGATTATGTTTCACAAATTGGTTCGCTTAAAAAGAATCCAATGATACTTGATGGTCAACAACTTATACCACGTACAATATCTGGTTATCTTGACTTATATACATCAGTTGGTTTACCTAATAATGTTGATCCACGTACATTTTTATTTAATGTATCAAAATTTAATAATCAATTACCTCGTAATGTAAGTTAAAAATAAATAATTTATTTAGAAAAACTAAAAAAAAAAAAAAAACTCTTTCATATTCAATAGGTTTATCTTTTATGTGGTGATACATCTCTTGAATTATTAGGTAAAGCAATGGATTTAAAACGAAGTTCAACAACAATAACTCCTTATACAAATGCATGGCGTACAATAACACAAAGTTTACGTGTATTTGTACATAAAATAGGTGAACGACGTGGAATTAAATTAATGACATTTATTGATACAAATTCATCATTTAATATTGCAACTGAAATAGCATTAACAGCTGCTGATAGAATTATTTTACCTGTTAGTGAAGATCATTTACATCGAAATGGTTTTGAATATCTATTTAGGTAACAAAAAAAAATTTTTTTCTAAAATAAATAATAATAATAAATTTTTTCATTTTAGTCTTCTTTATGGTTTTTCTCAACCGTCCAGTATATATTCATATTATCGTCATTATAGTTTTTATTATCGTGCCGATGAAAATGGTGTTAAATTACCTAAAATACATTTAATTTTATGTAAAGCATCACCAATAAATAAGGAATCAAAATTAGGTATTAGTAGTAATTCATTACCAAAAGCTGAAGAAATTGAAAATTGTTGGCATTTTGTTTATGATATATATACTAAACATCGTGATGCATTTGAAATTCATTCAAATGAAAAAATCTCACCACGTCCATCATCATCAACATCATCATCAACTAACGATCAACATTCTTCATATTCATTTAATAATCATATAAATAATCTTATACAAATTGAAACATTTGAAGAATTTATGCGTCAATATGTTATGCATATTAGTAATGAAACCAATGTTGTATCACGTATTGCTGTTAAATCACATTCACCATTATTAGCTGTTAAACACCCTCATCATTCACATGAATACCAATCAAATGCACAAACTTTTGACAAAACATTAAACGATATTGTCGAACGTATTTAAGTCTTCCTTTATGATAAAACATCTGTTTTACTTTTGTTTTCATATACGTAAAAATAATAACCCATTGTCTTTGTTTTTTCTTTCTCATATGATCACTAATCACAATGACATAGGTGAATGTGCAATGAGCAACCAAAATATATATATATATATATACATTGTATTTAATTATTTTTGATGTTTCCATAGAACTTGCAATGAAAACTATTTATTTGGTCATGAACATTAGATCTTTTTTTCGTCATATTTCATAGTAAAAAAAAAAATTATTTTTTCTTTTAAAATATTTAATCGATGAATAAATTAGATTTGATAGTATTGAAAAATATTTATGTCATATAATTGATGACCAGACAGTTTGTCACACAGACAAAGTATTGCAACGATTTTATAATGTCATAACATCTATGTATCATCAACAAATTATATAAAAAGTCGAATATTATTATTATCTTGAGAAAGTCTAGAAGACTTCAAGCTCCTGTTCAAAAAAGAACAGTCAAATGTAACATAAACCCATGAAAAGATAACTCGAAATCTGATCTTTCATTAATTATGGAACTCGCATATAGCTTTGAAGGAAATAGTGAGTGTAAGTTTTAAGTTGAAGATTGACACCTCTACCCAATATTTGATCTTAGCAACCACTACTGCTTGAAAAATATAATTATTTTGTTTCGGATTTTCTCTGTTGGTCACACATCATAGAATTCTCGAAAAAAACTTCATTGCAGTCAATCATTTTTCTTCTTGCTTGAGGAAGCATGCGAAGCTTCAATATCTGGTGGAGCTCGTTGTTTGAATAAAGTATTTTTATTACTAAATAAAAAAAAGTACTTCTATAAATAGATGAGCATTTTTTAAGAATTTTTCAAGATATTGAACTTGTCATCGTTTTGTTTTTCGAATAAAAAAGTAAGAATTTTAAACCAAATATCCTGACAGGTACTCTAATTTGAAGGATCTACTACAAAGAATGTTTCAGTCACCATGTAACCCTTGTTTGTTGAATATTTCTAGACAACATCATCATATAGAACTAATAGTTTTACGATAGCCTCAGCATATCTTCAAAATTTCATGCAATTTCAAATGTATCTAGCCTAAGATCAATATTTGAGGGATGAACTATCTGAAGTGTACACTCTCCTCTATCGTGACCCAACATATTTATTTTCTTTTTGTGATTATTGTACAGTCTGAAGAAATTTCCAAAAAATGCCTTTAAACGTTAAAAATTCCTATTTATGTAAAAGAAATAGTGTGTTGTGTTTTTCTGAAACCAACATCATCATCATAAAGAAAAAGTATAGAAATGTTTTTATTTCCCTGGCCTAATACATCTGATCGAGCTTAAACTTTTTTCACATATCCTATACACTATTTATGATGACTATTTGTTTTTTGTTAGATATCTGTAGAAAAAAATTTTCAGTCTTATCAAACACAAAATCCGAGATGATAACTTTTGCTCTACTTGTCAAGATCACTGTTGAAAATTTTTCTGAAAACAAAAACGTTCTTTCGATATGAAACTGAAATAAAACTGGAAATTTTGTAAATGTATTAAATTTGCATATATATATTTTTATTTTTGAACAAAATAAAGTCAATCAACGAACTTTAGAAAAAGAATGAATGCATAATAATGATAATGATATTTATTATCTTTATGTCAATAGGAAAGCAAGAACTACTTTTCTTTTTTATTCTCTTGTTCTGCCTATCAATGATCGTGCATATTATCAAAACAAGTTTCCTATATAAATTTGTCTAATATCTTTTTTTTTTTTTGTCTATCGATAATTAATAAAAACCTTGTGTATTAGTGCTCAGTTGATGTACCTAACAAGATGAATTTTAAATCTTGTAAAATTGAGCTCAATCAAATATGTACATATTCTAATATCTTGTCTTATTCTTATGTTCTTTCTTTCTTCTTTACTTTCTATTGCATAATTTTGATCAATGAACATTTACAAGGGCTATGATAGAAATTTGAGTTCATTTGCAAATGATTTAAAAAAAAAAAGAAGAAATTACGTGAGAACATGATTTTATTTTTTTTTTTGTACACCTTCTAATCCCTTTCTGATCATCATTTTTATTATTACCACCTTTCTTTGTCTGTCCTCTTCGTTGAGTAATCTGTTCGCCCTCATCGTGTACACCCCCTACCTATCTATAACAGTCATTGCTGATTACTTTTATTCATGACTGTTATATATATAGTGGCGATGGCGTATCATCATACGCTCACTAATTCCTTTTTTTTTTACAAGGCAACATGACAATTGTGATGATCATGTTTTAGTCCTTCTTCTCTTATTCGTCTTTGCTCATTGCTCAATTCAACATATGACATTGTGTGAAAAAGGAAAAGAAAAAGAAAAAAGAAAAATAAATAGTACTATACCACAATTTTATGCACTTGATCATATTACTATTGCACTATAAGATATCTGACCACTATCAATACTTGTCATACTATTATTGTGAAGAATGGTAAGTGTTTTAAATACATGTAGATATTATTATTATTATTATTATTAATGTAATCAGTAGAATTCTTTCATAGAAAGATTTGTATCAATTAAATATTAATCTAATTGCTTCTTACCGAATGAATATTTCAAAAGACCAATATTCTTCTTATCTTTAATGAAAAAAATCTTTAATGAATATCATATCTAAGAAATGTTAGTTTTCGATCTTTTAAATAGTTAACATATGACATTCGAAGATTTGAAGATGAAGGCCATTTAATTAAAACGTATAGTTGGCTTCCTTAACAATCGATTATTTAAATCTATTTTCAAATAGTTTTGATATCTGATTTTTTTTTTTGTTATCATGAACTAGAAGTGAAATGATAATACAGTTTTAATCCCATGTCCCTCAAATTGTCCTTTGTAAAATTGAAATTACAATAAAAAGACAAAGAATAGCATATTGATCAAGGTTTTTTTGTATTCTCATGTTGAATGTTTATGCATAGAAAAAAGAAAAAAAAAGTCGAAATAAGAACAAAGAAGAGAATACACCTTCAACTTTGAAACAAACAACATCTAGATAGACTAAGGAGTAAATAGCAATCTGTTGCAAATATATATATATACATATATACATAAGCAGAGGACATTAAAAAAAAGAAGTGAATAAACGTTAATTTATTAAATTCCTTTTTTTGTTGCTGATGATATTATATATTGTCGAAATATGGTAGGACAAAAATTTCATTATTATTAAATATTTTATTAAGAAAAAAATTTTCTTCCTTAGATCATTTATTGGTTATCATTATCCACTATTTATATTATTTCATTAACTCTTGCTAATCCAACTAATTTAACTGGAAAACATCGTAAGACATTAGGTATGTAATCTACTATTTTTGGATGATGAAAAAAAAAAAAAAAAAAATGAAGATGAATAAATATATCTTTTTTTAAGATGATTCATCATCAGCTAGCGGTCGATCAGCTATTTCAATTATTGAAGAAGATAAACGATGTTTTGCTTGTCCAATAATTCCTGATACAGGCATTCATAGTCGATGTATTGTACCTTGTCATTATAATCAAAGATGTTATTTGAGAGCGTCTCATGCTAATGCTACACGTAATAATAAATGAAAAAAAAAAAAAAATTTGAAACAAACAATAATAGTCATTTGTTTCTTCTTCTTTTTTTGTTTTGTTTTTGAAGTCGCTGATCGTCGTTGTACTGACGAACGATGGGTACGTGATTTACTTGTCGATGGTTGTCTTACATACAATGGTCAATATTGGTGTATGTGTTCAACTGATTTATGTAATTCCGGTGACTTTACATCCATTCGTGGTACGTAAAACATATGAAAGTTTTTTCTTTTTTTTTAATATATAATTGAAAATATTCATGTTTTTTTTTTTTAAATTAGGTTATGATGATTGTTCAAATGAACCATGTCCATGGGGTACAATATGTCTTGATACAAAAGATGGATTTAGTTGTATATGTCCACCATGGCAAGATGATTGCACTTATGGTATGATATTATTTTAATATTATTAGAGTAAGAATAATATTGTTTTTTTTGTTGTTGTTATCTCTTGTAGCTTTTAATATTGGTTGTTCTTGTAAAAATGGGGGTCGATGTATTATGGGTCTTGGATCATACATATGTGAATGTCCATATGGTTATAATGGATTAAGTTGCGAAACAAGTAAGTTCATTGTAAATAGAAGATAAAAATTTTGTATTTGAAATTCATAAGACAATGACTATGATTAATATGTCTTTCGATTGATGATTTCTTTTTTTTTTTTAATATCATATAGGAGATATATGCATCCCAAATCCATGCATGAACGGCGGTACATGTCAATCACAAGGCTTACTTAGTTTTACATGTCAATGTCGACCAGGATTTCAAGGACTTACTTGTCAGATATGTAAGTATTTAAATCCTACAAAGATTATTTGCTTGTAGGTTAGGTATTGACATATGTTATTTATACTAGGCGACGCTTGTATACCAAATCCCTGTCAAAATGGCGGTACATGCGTTTTTGATGATGCAACAGGGTATTTTCGATGTACTTGTCCATCAGGATATACAGGTCGTACATGTGATATTGGTAAATAAACTCTAATAAGATTATAGTACACATAGTAAAAGTGAATAAATTGTAGGCAGTACAGTAACTGTTCCTCCTTCTAATCCATGTTCACCAAATCCTTGTAAGAACGGGGGTACATGCCAACCAACTAATACAGGAAGTTTTACATGTACATGTCCTGCTGGTTATCAAGGAGTTTGTTGTGAAATTCGTGAGTTACACGATATAAAAAAAGAAACAACATAAATTTTCTAATTTATTGTTCATATTAATAGGTTCAGATCCTTGTTCGCCTAATCCATGCAGAAACGGTGGCACATGCCAACCGACTAATACAGGAAGTTTCATGTGCTTATGTCCTGTTGGTTATCAAGGAATTTGTTGTGAAACTCGTAAGTTATACAAAAACTAAAACAAACAAAATAGATTTCTTTTTTTCACTTTATATTCATAATAATAGGTATAGATCCATGCTCACCGAATCCATGTCAAAATAATGGTATTTGTACAGCAAGTGGTACCTCTGCTGTTTGTACATGTGTGACTGGATTTACTGGGCAACGTTGTGAAACACGTAAGTATTTATGAGAACTTTTAATATTCATGTTTTCTATATGGATGATGTTAGGTGATCCGTGTGCTGATAATCCTTGTTTGAATGGAGCTGCATGTATGCCAAATAACTTTGGAGGATTTACTTGTCAATGTCCACCA
>CAJNOP010000703.1:0-70251 GCA_905250075.1 Rotaria sp. Silwood1 | reverse complement strand
TGTGAAACAAGTAAGTAAATTAGATGATTATTTTAAAATTTAGGAGACAAAAAAAAATATTAAGAAAAATTTTAATTAAAAAGAATGATGTATTATTTTAGGAGATGCTTGCAATCCAAATCCTTGTTTGAATGGAGGTACATGTATACCAAATGGATTTGGTGGATTTACTTGTCAATGTCCACCAGGATTTAGTGGCCAACGATGTGAAGATCAAGATGGTTGTGTTAGTCAACCATGTAAAAATAATGGTGTTTGTGTAAGTTCAGGTGGTGGTGCATATACATGTCAATGTCCAACGGGATTTGAAGGACAAAATTGTGATCAAGGTCTATTGATTTAAAGTTCATCGCATGATATTTCATTGTTTCTTTTTTTTTATTATTTAAGTTGATATTTGTGGTGTAAAAAATCCATGTATTTGTGGTACATGTCAAAATGATCCATCTGCTCCTCAAGGTTTTCGTTGTTTCTGTCCGCCTGGTTATTCAGGAGATCGATGTGAAAAATGTAATTGATAAAAAAACAAAATATTCTCATTTAAATCTATATATCTTTTCTTGTTTTTTAGTAATCAGTTGTATAGATAGCGGAGAAGAATGTATAAATGGTGGTGAATGTATACAACGTCCAATTGGTGATTATATTTGTTCATGTCCTTTTCCATATTGTGGTTCACGTTGTCAAAATCAACGACCATTCTGTGATGGTATATCTATACATACGATTTTAAAATTCAAATATCAAATAAGTATTATTGAATTTTCTAGGAACAAACTCTGCTGTTACGCCAACAGTAACAACATTAAATCCTGCATGTTCTTCCAGTCTTTGTAATAATCGTGGTACATGTCAACAAAATGGATATGGAAAAGGTATACAATGTTATTGTTCAGCAGGATGGTCTGGTCCACGATGTCAATATGGTAAATGAAGATTTTTCTATTTAATATGTGTATGATAAATGATTATTCTCTTCTTTTTCTTTTGCATCTATTTTAGCTATGCGAACAAATGCTGATCGTAGCCAAGATTTAATATTAAAACATAATCGAACCATTTCGACAAGTACTACTGCGCATACTAGACGACCACGTACATAAATTTAAAGAAGAATATATATATACATAGATATGAATTTAAAAATGTTATTAATCCAATTAGCTTCTTTATTTGCAGATATTCTTCTTCTTCTTCTTCTTCTTCTTCTTTCTCCTTCGCTCAGAACAGTATATGTCTATTATTTATTATCATTTTGTTTTTCGTTTTTTTTTCCCTCAGGTTAAAATAAATTGATGATGATGATGATGATGATGATTAAAAAATTTTCAAAATAAAAATCGAATATTTATTTGAAATAACAATCGAAAAATAAGTTTTTTTTTGTTTATTAACTCAAAAAGAATGTTAAAAGAAAATTATATGAATACTAATCATAAAAAATATAGTAAAATTTTGATGAATTAATGTCATCATTAGTGAAGCAGTATTTTTTCTTGAACTTCTTCGACGGCTAAAATAGAAAAATACAACATTTTTATAATCAAGCTAACAATAGTTTTAAATAATATTGTTCATCAACAATAACAAAATGAATACACACGAACATCCACAGAATGTAAAACATATTGTATAATTAAAAATCAAGATAAGAATGTGTGCATGTTTCTCGATATTCTAACTCTTATTGCAACTTTGATGGTATACGTAGTAAATTGAATAAATAAAAAATTTATATACCTGTGCGTAAAATTTTTATGACCCCTGGCATTATTAACCATAGTTGGAGCCTTTAATAAAATATTTTTTTTTCATTTTATAAAACTTATTTAATATTACCGATTGACTATTCAATTGAGCTAGTAATATTCTTTCTGATATCGGTGGACTATTGGCTTGAGCTTTTTCAAGTTGTTGCCAATCATTAAGAATCATTTGACGAAATGGAGTACTAATATTTGTATGATAAACATTATATATTGTAGAACCATTTTCTCCAATAATTTTACGAATAATTTTTTCACATTTAATCACATTTTCTGGATTAAACATTAATTCGAATATATGTTGTTCTGAACAATATTGTTTTACAAAAGTATTCATAGATTTTATTATTGATGTTTGACTTAATTTTGGAGCAATTGCTTTTCTATAATGTTCAGCTATATCTTCACCTTGTTCTTTATATTTATTAATAGAACTTGAATAGTTAACAAATATAAAAGATAATTTTGAAAAACAAAAATTTTTTTTATTTTACTTTTGTCGTTCACTCATGACTTCTGTCAATTGATTATAAGCTCTTTGACAATCGCCACCGTATAAAGTATCATTTGTTATATCAGATAAACTTTGTTTGTGAAGACTGAAGAAGAAGAAGAAGAAATTAATCAATCTTTAAATTAATATAAAAAGAACGAAAACGTAACGTACCAGCTACGTAAGAGTTTTTCCATTTTATTAAGATCACGATTAAAATTTATTATATATTCATCAATTAGATCATCTGTTTCCAATTTTTCACAACAAACTTTATAAGCATATGCACGTTTTTCATGATGTAAAATCATAGGATCATTAAAAAGAACTTTATAATCTATTAATGTTTCTGTAATGAACTTTACATCCAAGTCGATCTGTTCGTTTGCTACTGGTTTACCCTTTGCAGCAATACTTTGTTTGATTTTATCCAAAGCAACCTAAAATAAAGTTATTCATTAAAATTTATTTCTATTCCGACACGAACAAAAACATATTCGAAAAATCTTTCATATTAAAATGTGTATTAGATTTGTAGCTATTGTCTTTTTTCAAACATCAATAGTCCTAACTGGTTTTTCAAAAACTTCGAAGAACAACATAGAAATCTGATTTGCCAATGTTTTGAAGTGGCATATGACCAAACGATTGAAAACGTTCTTTTTTTTTCGATTTGTGTAGGTCCCAACTTTCATGCATGTTTCATTCAAGAGGGCTGGCAAGCTTATACTTTTTAAGCTGATTTTATTAATTGTTTACAGACTTAGAGCTCGATTACTTTATCAATTTTTTTGGTATTACATCATAAGGAAATCTTTGATGTGTTTATTTGTTACGTAATACAAACTAATCGAATTATACATTGAACGATAGATCGTGAAAAAAACTGATACAAAAATTATTTATTAACAATGTAAAAAAAAACAAGTTCTTAATGAATTATTTGCTGAATATCATCAAAGTAAAGTTCAACATGAAGTATAAACCATTCTATGCATAGAATTAGAGTTTACTCGTTCTGAATTTTATACTGAGTGATAGAACTTTCCTTACAGGCTAGAAATTCATGCATAATTTGGTAAGAGAAAATGCTGCGAACATGGGTGAAGTCAAGAGAGTTTTGTTTGAACAGACACAAAAGTCATTTTCAGGCCGATATTCAATGAATGTACATATAACAGTTGTCCAACAAGTTTAAAATATGTATGGATCGACGCCATTTTTTTATACAGATTCCGAATACTCTATTTGTTTTAATCAAAGAGATGATTATTACGACAAAAATCATGGAATTAATTCTATATATATATGTCGAGTATGATTTATACTCGATGCTGGCACATTACTTTAATAGTATTCAGCAATATTTCAAAAAGAACTTGCGTATTTTTACATTATTGATAAATGGTTATTATATCAGTTTTTTAAGTATTTTCCACAACTTATCGATTGATATATAATTCGATCAAATTGCGTCAAGGAACAACATGTGTAACATTTGATTATCAAGGACTTTCCCTAATGTGATACTAAAAAAAATTAAAAATCTGATCGAGTTAGTATAAGTATTAGTTTCTTTCAAAATAAACATTACCATTCGACTTAGCATAAGACGTTAATCTTAGCTTGGACTTATGTTAAGTCTTTCAAGGTGAATTAGATGATATCAGGGGTCTCAGAAAAACCTTTGTAGCTGTCGAACGGAACATACTAGAAAGTTCGGACTTGTCTAAATCGAAAAAAAAGCAAATTTTCTATTAATTGGTCATATACTAAGTCAAAACATTGGCCAATCAGATTTCGACACACATAGAGGAGAGCTCAGGATCTTCTCTGTCGAATAGTGAAAATGTCCAGATCTCTATGTTGTTTGTCTCAAAAATTATTGAAAAAAAGATAATAGTTAAAAGTAAAAAAAGACACTTAGAAGCTGACAATCAATAAAATGAAACATCTTCATGAAAAATTTTCGTGATCTTTATTGAAGAAGAATGATTACAATGTATTACATAGAAATTTATAAGAATAAAAACTCATTAGTCAACATGTTCTCTTACTTTCAAATTAACATATATATTAGACATCAGTTGTCGGAATGGTTTACTTATTTCATTACTAAATTTTTTGTAATTCTTAAGACTTAATAATTTTGTAGCTAAAGTTGTACGATAAGATATTTCACATTGCAGTAATCTATATGGTTTCCAAAGTAGACGAAGTGCTGGATGACATTCTTTGGGTGTGCTTAAATGATAATTATAAACAATGTTATCTATATAAATATGTCTTTGAATTGCAGTATCTATCAATGTTAATATGGATTTATCAGCAATCCCATTAGCAAAGCTAATAAAGATAAAAAAAAAGAAATTCATATTGGAATTCAATTCAATCGATTACTATCTGTTTACTAGTACAGATAACTGTAATATTAAAAATTTGTACACTGAAGTAGATTTACTCACTCGATAATACTTTGACGAGATTCATTCAACTTGTTCATATCAAATTTACAGTTACGTAGATCAACTTCTGACAATTCTTTCAAACATTCTTCAATGATTTTCTCTTGTTCTTTTAATGCACCATAACTATTAACATATCTTTTAAGTTTATCTCCATCTACTGTTTCCATTGGATGACAACAAGTTATAAAAGCTTCAGCACGCATTTGATGTTCCATAGCAATAGGTTCAAAACTTAATTTAATCCAAGGATCTAATTCTGCTTCTAAACGTTTAATATCATTTGTTAATTCATATGAAAGTTTCTCATGATCATCTACAAAATTTGAAAATTCAATAAATAATTACGGATTTTTTTTCGTTTTTTAACTACCGTCACTCTTAAACATCCAAGCAACTTTGATAGGTTCATGGGAAAGTGGAACGGTATTATTTATGAAAAATAAATCATTGATGTCCAATTCAACTATAATAAACAGAAACGATAAGTGACGATAAGGCCATTTTTTGTTACGCCATTATTTTTGCATGTAAACCATCTAGATGTAGCAAGTCAACCACATAGTACATTTTGTACGATTCAGTTTTGAGAAATTCGTTCAAATAATTCCACACTCACATTTGTCTCAAGAGTTGCTTGGGAACTTTTTATCTTTGTTTATTACAATGCGCCTGTCATTCGATGAAAAATATCATGCTGATTATGAATTTTTTGTCTGAGTAACTTAATTTTTACTGTGAAGCTTGTATTCCGAAAGGCATTTAGTTTTTATACACAATAATATTGGTATCAAGCTAAAAAGGTGTTCATTGATAAGATATCAGTTATTTCTGAATAGCTTTTTAGCTCCGACCTCCAAAAAGACTGAACTTGAGCTTTTAGGATCGTTATTTTATATGCATTGAATATATTGTCTATTTTTTGTGTATAAAAATGTATTTTTGACTATTTCACACTCGGAAATTTTCAGAATTCTGAAATATGAAAGTGATATTCGTAATTAAAATAAAATTCTGCAACAAGTGTGCATTTATTGCAAAAAGCAAAGAGAAAAAGTTGTTAACCAATTCTTGAGAGAAGTGTGGATATAGAATTGAAAAAAATTGTTTAGATAAATTTCGAAAAACTAAATCGTACAAAATATTTTTCATGGTTGATTTGGTACGTCTAAGTGGCTTTTTATGCAAAAATAATTGGTGTCGAAAAATAGCCTTATCATCATTCACATTTTCAAAACTAAGTAAATTTTTATTGTTCTATTTTACCTGATTCATTGTCAGTTTTTTTCGATTTAGTAGTTTTACTTTTTTTGAATACGCTTGTAACATGTGAAAACATTTTACCTAGGAAATAAGATAGATTATTCGTTTTTTTCTGCCACAATATTACTAGATTCATATTTGGTGGCATGCGCTTTTTTTTTCTTTCCGGATCTATGAGACACTGGTTTTGATTTGTTGCTGGCAACATCATCGTCGTGAGTCGTGTCTAAAGGTTTAATCGTAGCAGATTCTTCCTTAGCACTGGAATGTGCTTCCGTATCTGACATCACTTTCATAAATAGAGCATAGAATAATTATGCATGTTATATTTTGAGTTAATAATACCTAACTGAGTCGTAGTATCAATTTGATTGAGTCCAGTCGGATCGGTATCAGAATCCGATTCAGTTCTCTTTTTTCGTGGTTTGTTGTTGAATATATATTCAGTATCTGAAAAATATTGTTTGTTCTAACGAAATGACATGATAATGTGATGCTGCTTCTTCATGCTTTGTTTTTCTTTAGATTTTTTGAGTCTTTTGGAAGTGAAAAATATGTATCTTTGCTTAGAAATTGTTTAAATAAATCAAATACAGAGATCGCAAGTTTAATGAATATGTTGGCATTTAGTTACCCTTTTTATTGTTTCTTGATTTGCTTACATGTAATAATTTTTTATTGTTCGCTTCACTTATTGTCGTAAAACAACTTATGAGTAATATAATAGATAATATAATAAAATTTTTTAAAGACATTCGAAATTGATAAATCCGATGGAGAAGTGAACTTAATATTAACAGTAACGTAGAATAAGAATACAACTGATAAACAGAAGAAGAATTCAAATGATAGAATGAATTAAAATAGTTAGTTACTGAAAATAACCCTAGTAGCAAAAGAAAAAAGAGGCGCTGGATATTATGTATACTTGTTTTTTGTGCAATTCAATTCTTATTAAATTATCCTTGTAGTGACATGAAATATTCATAAGTGATGCGGTGCGATGCATAGCATTTATGTAATCGGCAACTTAAGTAATTGGTGTCCGTACTTTGCGTGTGCTTTGTTATAATAAAGTCTGGAATTTTTAAGCGGTGCTCTAGAGATAGGCTAGGCACTAGAAATTCGTTCGAACTTTGTCAGAAAGTTCCATGCCTCGAAATGACACTAAATTTTGGAATCTTCAGTGAGTTTTTGCTCACCTTCAGGAAGCTCTGTAAAACGACGATTTGGCCTCCGTGTTTTACTCAACACAGTTAAAAGTGATGAACCAGTCTCGAACCAGCGAAACCGTCAGCTCTTATATTCATTTAAACGCCCGTTGCCGAAAACCAAGATCGCTTTACATCGCATTTTTGCTGTCTTTTGCAAAGTTTCTTTTTTGTTTTTATCTATCAGATATACACATCGAGCGTTATCATTTTCTGTTGTGTTGCTATCGAGAACGGAGAGTCAGAAAATACACAGATAGACGAGCTTATACTTCCTTGTTCCAGTGATTTCCGGTGCTTTACTGCAGGATAGGCTAACTTTGCCGCATATTTCCTGTAGGATCCCTGGGGATCCGGTGGCCACATTCTTCGACCTGAGTCTTTCAGTGTTACAGATTTTTAGTTAGCTGAAAACTACTCACATAGTTAGTATAACATATTTAATTACGATTCATTCTTTCTGTGCATCATTTTTTCTCGAAATTTGAAACTATTTCATATTTCTTGGATAATCCTATTTCATCTTCATATCTTTAAGGTAGTCTAAGCTTTGCATATATGAGGAAAAATATAATGTTAATAGTTTGCAAACTAAGAATAATCATTATTAATGTCAACATTCTCTTTTATTCTTACCTAGTAGCATTAGATAGCATTAAAATTACGACTTCGCATAGTCCGCTGAATTTTTAAAAGTTGTAGAGACCAGAGCCCGAATCGAACCGACTTTTATTGGTTCGAGTTCGGTTTGATTCGATCTAACCCAGATTTCTTCTAAAGTCTAGAAGAAAAGCTTCTAAAATTCCACTGCATTGAGGATTTCACAATTGTGTCGTAAAATAGCTTGTCCAATGTATAAACAGTAATTCTGAACTGCAAGAAGTATTTCAGTATTTATTTAATTTTTCTTAAATTAATTCTTTTATTTTTTTATTTGCATAAGAATAGCATGGAAAGTTGAATAAGAAAAAACAAAAGAACACAGAAAATAGATACTTATATGAATAAAATTATATGTCTTTTATTATTTTCCATTGAGCGTATATGAGTCTATTCTTTTCTTAGATTCACCATTAGTTCAAATTATAATCTAATTTGTAATAATACTTTCCCTAATTTCTTCATATACTATTAGGTTATATACATGACAATGCTTATTAATTCTTATATCAATCATTGTTAACGACATATTTTTCAAGAAATCAATGATAGTTCAACCAATACTAGTTCGTTTCGGTTCGACATCATTTTTCAACAAACGGTTCGAGTTCGGTTCGTTTTCGGACTCTGGTAGAGGCTAACTGCATCAGCAGCTTCTAGTCTCCGATTATCCTTATAACTTGTTTATTTGTACAAACCTTACGGCTAAAAGTTCTCAAATCAAATGAAAAGCTTCAATTTGAGCAAACACATGTTCAGATTATTCTCATTCACATGGGATCTAAGCAATATGTATTTATACCGTTCTGAAAACATCGATGAATCATATTTCTACAATTGTTGGATATCTAGAAACTGATAGCACCTTTTCTTTTCGTTTTATATCATCAACGAATTCATCCACAACGTAAGTCTCATTTCGATTTAGAAATTCTAATAGTTTCCTTTTTATCATCTGAACTTTGGATGAGCATCGTGGAAGTCGTAAGTTGCGTATGCGAATTAAAAAACTATTTATTGTTTCAGATTTTTTTATCGATTCAGAAGGAGAGAATCGGAATCTCAGAAACTTTTAATCGGTTTCCGAGATCGATACCAAAGGTTTTGCACTAGTTGACCTTTCGGGTTTACGCTGGATCGTAAACCATTTTTCGAAAATTCTCTATGGTTGTTTTACAATATGGCTTTTTTTAAAGAGTAAGCCATGAATATTGTTAGAGAGTTTTTCAAGGTCAACATATATATGTTCCAATGTTACAAAATCGACTGTTTGAACAATTTGATTGGCAGTAAGATTTTCAGGAAAAAGAATTTTATTATACATTTACACTTTCTTTTCTTCTAGAACTAAGAAAATTACGTAAGATGAGTACTATAGTATTTTACAAACATGAAATTATTTCTCATTGAAATGCTGACCTCAATAGTTTTTAAAGCACATTTCTTCAAGCAGGCGAAATCAAATATTAAAATCTGTAATACGGTAAAAGGATTTCAGAAAAAGAATTTATGTAGTGTTTTCTGCATATATGTTGAAACGAATGGTTTTGAGTATTGCTTTTATAAGAAACCATTTTGTATATTTGTTATAGACAAATTTATATGAAATAGAACTTTCATGAATATGAAATGAAACTATTAATACTTCGAGTAAATTGCTTTGAACAGTTCAAAAGATAATCTTGTTTCTTTTTCGATTGGACTTTTGGGATTCCCTGTCTAATAACTTCATTTTTTTATATAGGTTTCTGTCGAGGAACAACTAACTGGTACGTTTAAAGTTAAATAATAAATGTTTTTTTTTCTTTTTAGGTTTACGCGAATGAATAGTAAAATGGTGAGTTTAAATTTAAATGATATATTTGTTTTAGTTAAATTCATATGAACGAACAATGCAATGGCAAGGTTTGATTTATAAAATAAATTATTATGATTTCTACTTAGGACCGCAGCGACACGAAACAACAGATTTAATGGAAGAATAATGAAATATGTGCTGAGATTCAAATGATGACAAGTCTCAGTAACAATAAGTATAAATGGACTCGTCTATATTCGTCTTCAGATATCACAGCATTCAGTCTCGCTGGCATAGAATAATTGAACTATTGTCCTTAGGTATGGTTTCAACGAACCATTGATCATAGCAACAATCGATTAAGCATATCAACTGCACTGTTTTTTCTTCAGATAGAACCTCTTTTTAGTAGCAGAGAAAAGTGTTCGAAATAGAACCAGATTTTTGTAGAAACTCAAACGATTCACAAAATGGTATTTAAATTCAGAAAGGTTCACTGTAACATTAGTTTTTTTTTACAGAGCACGAAGTGAAAATAAAATAATAGTATTCGTATAGCCAAAGATGAAGAAAGACCAATAAAATTGCTAATGTTCTGGGATATTCATATGATTGAATTAAATATCGGATGTGAAGTTACTTTAGTAACGGAGAGGATGCTCGGATAGCTTCATTGATAGAGCAGTCAACTGAGTACTGGAAAGTGTAGGTTCGATTCCCATTCTGTTCAAATAATTCTTTCTATTTCATCTTTCATATTTAATAGAGCATGTAAAGTGGATGTATTTATTTTAAAATTATGAATATTTTCATGTAAACAAGTAAAAGGATTATAGATAGTTATTGATGAACTCATACTTTCTATTTCAAATTTCAAACATTTCAAACTCACCATCACCCTCTTTATCTTAACATTAGAATGTTATTCAGAGTTTTTTTTATTCTTTTTATACTTCTATTGATTTGAGATAAATTTCTATACAGAATATTATAATTCATAATTTATCTGATAATGACCCAAAAGCAAGGTTTAAACAATCGTGGTAAGTAACTTGGAATTAATTTGTAAACTCATTCACACTTTATACTTCAGTATCGATTACTGAAAAGCAAGAGTTGAGATTAGCAAATAGATTTGTATCTTCAATACATATGGATCAGTTTGTTTTGCTTTTGAATCACCCTTCTCATGCAGCAATAACAGTTCAACTAAATAAATCATTAGTTACTGATGTTCTGATATACTCCAATTATAGATAGATCGATGACTAAATATGCCGTGAATTTTGTCGCTGAAAAGAATTTTAAATAATTTAACTGGCAAATCAATTGACCGAATATCAGAAGTTACAGGTTCGACTTCTGTTTCGATTCAATGATCTTTTCCATAAGTCTGTCATAGTTATTGAGACGCATCCGAGTAGTTACACTTTCTAACATGAAGATGTATTTTTGTACACAAGTAATTACAGTTACTTTTCTTCAGAATCTCTTATTTATTTTCTTATACTCATCCTCATTCGCGTATACTTACTACTACAAAATAATGTTATCTTTGCTTCGACAACTGAATAACTTTGATTTCGAATTGGTTCTTAGTTTAATTTTAAGACTTGAACTCGAAATCTTGCCCCCTGAAGAGTCTGTTGAACAAGGACGAAATTGATTGTGGTAATTCATATACACATCCTCAGATCATAATCTCACTGTCTACCTTATCTTGATGATATAATGAATGAATAATGATGATCAAATGAACCATATAGTGGATGTTTTATTGTCAAAAAACAACAAACAAGAAAGAACAATCAATGAAAGAGATCATGAATGAAATATGCTAAAAGAAAAATAAAGATCAAGGAAGAAAATCACAATAGCAATGATAAGCATGATAACCTCACAAATATATTTTCACAAAACAAAGTAAAACTACAAAAAACAAAAGAAAACTCAATGTAAATATATGTCACATAAAAATCGAACAACACAACAGGAAAAAAATGATCATCATCTATTAATGATGACCAACAAGACAAGAGCACAATCGATACCAAAAAAGAATGAAAAGAATTCAATAAAAGAGAAACAGATTAGCTTCATAGAGTGATACCTGTTGACGCCAATATCAGTCTTGATTACGTATGTGTACGTTACCTCGGCATTGATATCTGCTATTTTTCATCTACTCGCTAAAAGCTTCTTTTCGATTGATTGGACAGATAGACAGAAAGACAAATAGACAAACATTTTCGTTTCGTGAACCTTTTCTTTTAGAAAAGGGAACTAAAATCTTGACATTTTGTTTTTTTATTATAAATGGATGGTTTTATGTTGCACACCAAGCAGATTTCCAAGGATTTGTGAAACCATTTAAATTAGCATCAGAAGGAACGGGATAGAAAATTCTATAAACATTAATATTCAACATATTTTGCATATAAGTTGAGTTAAGTAATGGCATTTTGTTTGTCGGTTTTGCAGCAGTTTCAGTCAACATTGGATCACTATATTTCCAATTGCTATAAATAATATTTGCAAAACCATTAATAATAAATGGTTCTGCTGTTGAAGCAGTGAGTCCATTTTGACTATCAATAATACGCATTGCTCTCATCATGTCATCATCTTCATGAATAAGATTATGACAATGAAACATATAATCACCTTTATGAGCACCAAATCTAGCTATTACATAAAGCTTATTTCCTTCACCCAAAAACATAACATCTTTTGGTGATAAATTTTCATAACTTCGTAATCCAGTGTCACCGTCACGTTTAATAATATAAAAATCAACAAGATGCATATGTACAGGATGAAACCATCCACCACCAGTTTCAAATAACCAAAGTTCCCATGTATTATGTCCAATATCTGCAGCAGCAATTCTGAACGTATCCCAAGTTTCACCATTAATTACCCAGTGTCCATTACTTCTACCAAAAACCATTCTTCTATGATATTGACCATTATTTGCCATTTGAATTGCTGTGCCAATATGTGTACTATTTAAGACTCGTTTTATTGGATCCTCTGGTGTTGTATTTGGAATGTTTTCTTGAAATGTTGCTGGTGTACCATTAGTTGTTGCAGATATTTGAAGTTTTCCAAGTAAATGACTATAACAAAAGAATGGTACATCTTTCATGAAAGTATCATCTTTCTCGTTCCACAAATATAGAGTTTGACTTTTTAACATTGTAAAATCACATACAACATCATATCGTTCAGCAACACCGATTAATAAACCTGTTGTAGGAAATGTTACAGGTGTATCTCTATATCCTCCATCAGTTGCAATAATTTTGCATATTTTTTGTGAAACATCTTGAAGTGTACTATTTTTTATTTTTAACAAATATGGGCGTGATACTGCAGCATTGAGAAATCTAAAACGATACCATTTTGGTTGAAGAGACATTACAGGAAATGGTTTTCCAGACATCAGATTAATATCACCATATAGATTTATTTGATGTGCGCTCAATGTATCAATAAATAATTGACAGGCAGAATCGAGTACTTTATCTTGTATAATAATATGTTTTTCTTCAATATCTTCCAAATTCCATGGTTCACTACATCCACCATATTTTCGTTTTGAAGTTGTTAAATAAAAACCAGCAAGACCAAGATAAGCATTTTTAGCTGTGATATGAACTGCATGATCATGATACCAACCAGTTGTTGGACGATTATTTGGATAGACATATTCTTTTGTTTCACCATAGCAAGTTTCATCTTCGGCCCATCCATCATATGGTGGAAGACTTGCTGAACCATGTAGATGAACACTGAATGGTCTCCCTGTTCTATTCCCAATACAGGGACTAAAAGTTCCTGGAAATAAGTTACCTATTTTATTGTTGAATCTTACAATAGATTCCTGTCCTGAAGGAACAAGAATTGTTGGTCCTGGTATTTGGCTGTTATAAGTTAAAAATTTTGTTGCTGCTTTATTTGCACATGCAGGCACACTTTGATCAAAAGGTCTTGCTGTAGTATCAGTAACATTAATTATATAAGAAAATATACAATGTTGATCTGAACGACATTGTTTAGATAACGGATTGAGAATTGGCGGATTTACAAAATCAGTTTGAAATGGTTTCAAGATATATGGCGTTCCTGGAAATCCATTAACACTATATGGATAATTATCCTTTTGCGGACAAATATCACTTGACTGTCCATATGGAGATGGCGGAACTTGTTGTGAATTGCAAAGGTGAAGAAACACCAAAAAAATAAGTGATCCTAACCGACACATTTAAACGTCAATGCAAATGACAATAAATGCTTATATACTTCAAATGCTAAAAAAAACAAATATATTTGATGTATATATAGCCGTGGATAAAAGTCTTCGCCAACCCTATAATCCTCCATCATTTTTTTCATATATAACTACATTGAAGTCAAATGAATGTTGTTTACAAGCATGATTTAAATAATATTGTGGTGTAGTTTATGATTGATTACAAGCTACTTCAATTAAGAACAAACGTTATGCAATAGAATCGGTCAATACTACAAATGAGTTGATTAATTGAATACTTTATGACTGGGTTATCTCTTTTTTTAATCATTTTATGAATGTTTTACTATATAGTTTTAATTTAACTGTTTTGTAATAATTGACAATACTACATTCTTGGAAGAGCTTCGAGTTGGAGAAGAAAAGTGTTTAATTACTCAAACTAGTACAATAGTTAGCAGATACAAAAAGAAAGAAATAACTCAACGATGAAGTATTCGATCAACCAATTCATTTCTAACTTAAGTCATTCGTGTAATTAGCACTCATTCGACATCAATGTAGGTCTATAAGAGAAAAATAATGGAGGATGCGGAAGGATGAGTAAGACTTTTGTTCACGGGTTTAAATCCGATTTAAACGAATTGTTATCCATTTATATTGTATTTGAACAGATTGGAATCAATTTAAGTGCAATAAATTTGTATTGAAATCGATCAAAGTATGATTCAAATGTATCTACATGCATTTAAATTGCGTTAAAGTGCAGTTGCTCAACACTTAAACTCATTGCAATATGATTCAAACACAATATAGATGGATCTTAATACTTGAGAGCAGTATAATCCGTTTTATACTTATTACAAAAAGGCAGATCTAAAGAAAGTATAGTTTGGCAAATACATACGTTTGTTCGTTGAATCGATAGAGAATCTTGTCTGTTCACAATAACAATAACACTGTAATGTGTCGACGTTGTTCTCTGTTTGAAGTCAAAGCATACTGCTGATTATATATACGTTGAAAGACATGTATTGCTCCGAGCATTGAACCATATCGCGAAAAATGAGAGAATAATTTCAACATATATCTTGCTTTGTTTTTTCTTCTAAATATGACCACCATTCTTCTAGCTCTCTTATTCATTCTTTGTATCTCTATATAATACCCCTACGCGAACAAAGTACCCCCAATAAAGATATAGACGAAAGAAAGGTCAGACTAATCGCAAAAACTACATTCTTTTAAATCCTTGGCAATTTTCTCTTTGCTTTGCTTACTCTCTCTTCCGTTCTTTGTTAAATTAAACAATGCCGCTACACGAACAAACTAATATTAATCATAATGTACACAAAATACAGGTTATCTGAAGGTCAAACACTAGGTACTTTTTTTGGTTGGACATTTTACATTTGCTTTGCTTGCTCTCTAATCCATTCTTCATAAAACTATGCAATACCCCTACGCAATCAAACAAACGTCAATCGAGATGCATATGAAATACGGCTTAGCTTATTACAAAATTACATTCTTTCTTCTGATTGGAAATTTTACTTTTGTTTTGTTTGTTCTGTCATTCATTGTTACCCCTATGAGATCAAACGAACATCAACCAACGTGAATATGAAATACCGCTCAGCTTATTGTACAAACTATGTTCTTTTTCCTGATTGAAAAATTTACCTTTGTTTTGCTTGTTCTCTGATCCGTTCTTCATAAATGTATACAATACCCCTATTCAATCAAACAAACGTCAATCAACACGTATAGAAATACGGCTCAGCTTATTATCCAAACCTACGTTCTTTTTCTTATTGGCAAACTACTTTGCTTTGCATGTTCTCTCATTCATTCTTGGTATGGCTATACCATACTAGTGCATACGAAAAAATGCATTTTCAAACAGTGCATGACAATAATCAAGTTATCAGCAAATCGTAAATAGGTTTTTTCGATTGTAAACCTTTGGATATCTTTTTTGTTGTCAGTAAAATTAGTGCAATGATCAGTGAAAATATCAATGATCTGGTATAATTAAATGTGCAATTAGGAGATCATTTCAACAACTAGTTCTTACGATAACAGGGATTATCAATATATCTGAAACTCAGTATATTAAACTAAATCATGAAAATAAATATCTGAATGTGTCATGATATTCATCTAATACGTGATATGCTCTTATTACAATAGAAATAAACGAAAAAACGAAAGATCTATCGATAATCGAATGCTATAGCTGTATTAAAATCAATATTAATGCTATTTATGAAGAGATATCACATGAACAACAATCAACAGCCAATTGGTATTAGTTCGGTTTTGTTTTTTTTTTATAAAGTCACGGCTTTAAATTAACTGATGGTTGTTTTGAATGTGTAACACAGTATGCAACAAACACACACAACAGCTCAGAGATAACCAAGAAAACAATCACACATAATAGAACATTTAGAAAATGTCATGCTTTGATGATAATTTCTAAAATTAACTTTAAAGATTGTTGATATTTGATCAGTTGAATAGTATACTTCCTCAATCATTTGAAAAATACTAGCAATAAAATCAAAATTATCATTACAATTATGAACTTCGACAAATCAATAAGTTAAATCAAAGAAACATTTCATTTGTATGTGTTATGAGTTTTTCAACAGCATTTGATATACTAGCTCATGATATACAATCGAATAAATTACATCAATCGATTTCGATCAATTTAAACGTAAGAAATCAGCAAATGTTACTAAACTCAAATAAAAATCATTAGATGTTTAAGGTATGGAAATGGAGAACAATTCAAAGTGACAAAGAAATAAAAATGCAGTTGTCGAGTTTTATTTGAGAAATTATTCATATAAATTCGTTGTTTGTGGGTGATCATTTGAAATTCAAAAAGCCATCAACAGCGCCAGAAATAGCGTTAGTCGGTGTGAAAAGCAAAATAGCTATACCAAGGAACATTCAATATGTTTTGTTATTACAGTTATTCAAGTTTCTTTTGCTTTTTTTTTTTATTTGTTCAATCTTTGAATTTCTTTTCATCGCACTTTCGATATCTGTCATATATTCTATATTTTTTTTCACAAAATGTTTTCTTGTATTGAAATGATAATAATACGATAAATGTTATTGTTTCTGTCGATACGATCTGTATTTTCACTGATTTAGTTTGAATTTAATACTGAAGAGGTTTAAATGTTTTTACTGAGTTCTCTTAAATACACTATTGTTTTGGTACTAATCATTCAATATTTAAAAGGATTACTTTTTTATTTTTATACTAATGATTTCATTGATTTATTGATGAGAGATCGTATTCTTGAGATTTAATCATTGTTTTGTTTATTCTTCTTTTCGTTTTTCTGATAGCGGAACGATACTCGTACAGCAGCAAATAAATCTTCATCAAAGTTCACACGAAATACAGCTCAGATTATTCTCAAAACGAATGTTGTTGTTTTTTTTGGCCGGAAATTTCAATTTTGTTTTGTTTGTTCTCACATTCGTTCTTCGCACAACTATACAATTATAATGCACAAAAACATGTGCATCTCAATATGCACAAAATAATCATGAGAATATTATTGAAACACAGTTTTGTTGTTTTGACTAGACATTTTACCTTTGGTTTGCTTGTTCTTTCATTCATCCTTTGCACAGGTATACAATAGTAATTCACAAATACAATGTGCATATCGATATGCACAAAACAAAACACAAGAATAATATCGATACATATATTGTCTTTTGGTGATTCGAAATTTTTATCTATAATATGTTGAAGATTTTGAGTCTGTCTCATATATATAATAAATTGATTGTTATTGTAGATCTTTTTTCAACAATTAAAATAGAGTAAAAACAATGGATTTCAGGGCATTATAGTGTTGAAAATAATAATTATTCTAATAAAATAATGACCTTTTGTTTCAACGATTGAAGTTGTCCTGTTCAGACGTTGCATAGGAATGGATATACTTTTTTGTTCAAAGAAACGGGGTTGTTAACAAGTCAAATCGATCTCCTGCAGAAATTCGACTTTGTCTTTTTAATTTTTGTCCATTTGCCTATCAGATGTCTACTTCTATCGAAATCAGATGATTTTATGCAGGTCACATTGCGTGACAATCGATATTCTCATTCTTCTATTCTCTATGTTTTATGTCTAAATAAGCACTATGGTAGTCTATACTATAGAGATTATTACTTCACTCATTCATTTATATGATTCATCGGTTCATACATCAAATTGAAGCTGTTGCAATTCTCTATCAAATGATATAATAATATATGAGACATCTTAGTTTACTTACTTCCTTTCATGTCGAAACTATACTATCACTGTATTTTTTTCCATGATAAATGCATATGTTACAATGATGATAAAGAACTTTTTATTATCTGAAACATGTAGTTATACTTTGGATTGTATACTAATCGATAGATCTATTCTAGTTCTATCTATTTATGATAAACAGTGTTATAAAAAAAAGTGAAAGCTGTCTGATTTTAGTATTGGTAAAAAAAATCCTATTAAAAGTTAGTGGTATATAAGACTATGTAATTAACTTAATGTAGCCCATGTCGTGAAAATCGCCGCAATTTTTGTGATTTTCAGAAAAATGAACGTAAAATCACGATAAATCGAATTATGCTGAAAAATCGGCGATAAAATCAGATTATATCATGATTTTAAAAAGAAAACGGATTAATCGCGATTAATCGGAAATTTTTTAATAGTTGCGTATAAATCTATGTTTACAGAAGAAAAATTTTTACATAGATTTATAAAAGAAAATATAAATTCAGCACACTAGACTTTGAATTTAGAAAAGTAATTATTGAACATCAAAAATAAACCTAATTGCTGTATCTGTTATGAGTATCATATATTTCATTCCTGTGAAAATTAGAACAAAGATCAATCCTTTGTTCATTTTTTTCGTACTGATAACAAATAGTCTTTGGTCATTTAATGACACTTACACAAGATACTTATTCTAATTTAACATATAAGCGTATATATCGATTCTTTCCGTTACATAAAATCAAACTGCTAATGGTGACTTAATGATCCTTAATGGATTCAAATGTTCAATGTATAATAATTATACTTTGCCTGATTTGTAGAGGAAGTATTTTTGTTTGTCTCTAGTATATACTTTCTCGCTGATCTTTTGAGAAATCGAGCCCAAAATATATCACTTGACTTTGATTTCGGTTGTTACGTTTCAGAGTGATTTTATTTGTTGTTGTCATCTTTGTGTTTTAATATGTTTTGCTTCTTCAATATTTGTTTATTTTGTGGATCAATTACCATAAAGAAGATTCTATTCTTAAAAGATCACGATAAATCGAAAAATCAACAAAGATTACAATCGGTCAAGGCCAAGATGTGTTATGCTCATTTTTTTAAATACGAAACCTTGATATCATTAATTTACATGACCGCTCAAATTTTGTTTGGTAAGTAAAAGAGTTTCTTTACTTTATACTGAGAGAAATTTTAGAATGTCTACTGTCTTATTATATATAATAGAACTTGTTAATGATGCATAGTATTTCACACTATGAGAGATTCATTACATTACATTCTATGGAAAGTCTTTAAAAAAATTCCTTTTAGATAAGATCTTACGCGATTGTCCCAAACAATTTGTAACACCATTGATCATGTGAAAAAAGGTAACGTGACAGTTCAAAACAAAAAATTCGCTATTATATGATTTCAAATATAATCGTCATTCCTATTCCATCATTCTTTATTCATTACTATTTGCTGCACTTAGACATCATACAATATGAAATAGCAAAGAAAAGTACTGTTTTATGTTAAAACCAACTTCTTTTTGAGATGTCCGTATTTTTGAAGTTTCACAATCAAGAAACGATTGTAGAAAGACATAGTAAGATTTATATATACATATATTTACACCTTTGTAATATCAAAGAATAATACAATTACAATGTGATAAAAAGAAGAAAAGAAAATATCAAATAATTTTATTACACTAGAATGCCTTCTTTCTTTTTTGTTCTTTTTATCACATTCTAATTGTAATATCCTTTTGATGTTGAACTGAAAAGTTATATATATATTAACTTTAGTATATTTCCTTATAATAATATTATGATGCTGAAAATGTTAGCTAGGAAAATCTAAAGAACATTTTTTTAAAATAAAGCAATGTATTTCGTTGCAGTATCGTACTCAGTAATTTATAATATGTGCTCTATTTCTTCTTTCTAATGTTGTAGATGTTTAATCCTCAAGTATTATATAAGGCTTGAGCCAGTGAATAACAGCAATAATGTCTCAAAAGGCGAAAAGCTTCTTTAGATATGCTAAGAATTATTGACTCTTATGCTATGTCATCTGATGATAATATTTTTATGAGTGCCAAAGTGAAATATCCAATAAATACTTATGAAGATGCAAAATGTAAACAAAATGAATCCTTAAACTCGACTCATTTAATTTGAATACTAGCACTTACATATTGAATGATGATTAGGACAATTTACTTAATTTATCTCCTAAATAAAGTGAATCTTAAATATGATTCTTTGACCTAATGTTTTGTAATTAATCGAACTGATTTAAGTCTAACGCTTTGGTATTACTTTTTTGGTTATCTATAACTTTTGGATATAGTTTTTCTTATATGCATTCTAGTATGTATAAATTTTAATATTTTTGTATTTTCTTTGTCAAAATTCATGACTGGAATTTGTGAAAATCAAAGAAACAATTTCTTGTGATTTTTTTCTTGGTTTCCCTCTTATCTTTACTGTCAGACGTGATGAAAGCAGTATAGTTTTTTTTAAATAAATTGTAATCGGAAAAAACGATGCAAGTTATCGAAAATAAATAAAATATTTTAAAAATCGTAATAATATTAAATACGATTGGTGGTAAAGCATGGGATAGTATTCAAAATAATCGGAGAATAAATCGCGATTTATCGTAATAATCACTAAAAATAGCATGAAAAATTGACAATTAATCGCGTTTCAGCTCACAATTATCGTTTTGATATATCGCGATTAATCGGCAATTTTTCAGCGATTTCTTCGACATGGGAGTGTTTGAACAGGTTGTCTCTAATAGGTCTATGGGAGAATGTTGACTATATCAGCAAAAGTCGCCGATTTCGTGAATAAAATGAACATCTTAAATGTTATTTTATACCTGTATAATCAAGATGTGATTGATTGTCCTGGTGATTGTTAGTTTAAGATAAATAATTCATGAGAAGAGGATAATTTAGGCATAAGATATGTAATAAATATTTGTTGACTAATGAAAAATAGTATTTGAACTTATTCAGGGATGGACAACACGTTTTATTTTACGATTTCACAGTCGTCAACTCATCAGACAAGTATCTGCCCACTGAAATTCTTTCAAAATGACTGATCTTTGTTGTTCTTTTGGTGACTCGGTTAGGTCGTAGTTCTGTTATCCGAACAGTAAAGTCGCCATGTCTGCACATGTTTATATCAAAACGAACTATGAAATAGCTTACCAGTGGCGCGAAAATTTCTAATATTTGTTGTACGCTGAATATTAAATGGAAAAAGGAAAATTTAGAATTTACTACGAATCTAAAGTATTTGGAAACTGATATAAATGACAGTAGTGAATTTTTTGGAGAAACTTTTCCTCCATTATTTTTGTTTATTGAGAATGAAGCACTTGTTGCATCATTGAATGATACTATTTGACAAGTAATCAAATCAAATCAAGAACAGAACAAAGTGATGAGAGGAGAAGTAGTTAAATTACACTTGAATTCTACTTTGTGTTCCGATAAGTGAATAAAAACACTTTGTTTTTTGGGTAAGAACAAAAAGATGCTTCTTCTACTCTTACGCAGACCGGTTCTTTATCATATAAAGCACTTCTAACTTGAACAGAATGTCGTGTTAATTCTATATTCAATGACAAAATAAAAGTGTACCGATCCTAATGGAACTATGATGACCTACGCCAATGACTATGTTTGGAAATTTCGGAAGCATAGTCAAAGTTGCCCACTTTTCTCCTGAGATATTTTATCAGGAATGAATAGATCTTAATCAGATCTATCAATTAATATACAATTCAAAGTATAACCACATATTTCAGATAATAAAAAGTTCTCTATCATTATTGTAACATATACATTTTTTATGGAAAACAATATAGTGATAGTAACCCTAATCGAACATTTTGTAAGCAAGATCTTAGCCAAGATTCAAGGTACAGAAATGTGAACAATTCTTGGCAAATTTAGGTAAAAGATAATTATATTATCTTGCACCAAGATTTGTGATTAGATCTTGGGTACAGATTTATGTGACACAATTAGATAGAAGACTTCGATGTTTCTTGCCCAAGATCTTGAAATCTGGTTCAAGATCTTGATTTAATACTATCTACTAAAGATTAATTTGCCGCGTCTCGGGACTAGATCGAGCTGAATGACTCGAGAAAACACGATCTCCATTGAAGGATCTTTCTCAGGGCAATGAGTTTGAACATGTTTTAAACAAAATGTTACTCTCTAACTTAGACCCTTGTGTCTCTAGATGAAATCTGACTTCATATTCAGATTCAGCGTCAAATTTTACATTGAAAAGACTATTTTAGAAGTCTTTAGAGGTATCCATATGAGAATTTCATTGATCATTTTTTGCCTACATGTCTTTCAGTCAAGATCTTATAGATCTGTATCTAAGATCTTACTACAGATCTTGGTACAAGATAATCACATTATCTTGCGCCTAAATTTTCAAGATCTGTTCACATTTGTGTATCTCGTATCTTGGTCAAGATCTTGCTTACAAGATGTTTGACTTGGGTATAATTTCAACATGAACGAAAATAAGTAAACTATGCTGTCTCATATATTATTATATCATTTGATAGAGAATTGCAACAGCTTCAATTTGATATATGAACCGATGAATCATGTAAATGAATGAGTGGAGCAATAATCTCTACAGTATAGACTACCATAGTGCTTATTTAGGCATAAAACATAGAGAATCGAAGAATGAGAATATCGATTGTCACGCAATGTGAACTGCATGAAATCATCTGATTTCGATAGAAGTAGATATCTGATAGGCGAATGGACAAAAATTAGAAAGACAAAGTCGAATTTCTGGAGGAGATCGATTTGGCTTATTAACGACTCCCTCTTTTGTGAAATGAAAATCAATATTCGAAATCTTATGAAAATTTAACATCATTAATATAAAAAAAAACATTCGACATCAATCGATTATCAATCAAATAGTTTAAATCAATATCTAACATCTATATCTCAAGACAATTAATTATAATTCAACTCTTATATGCTATTGTTCAATAACAATTAAACAAAACAAATAATAATCTTAATTACAATTATTGGACAAGAAGCTTTTTTAAGGTTTACTTATTTCTTTATCAAATCGAACCTAAAACTTATTTTATTATGTTTGTACAACTCCCATCATCTTTTTCGAAGACAATATTTGCTCAGTCGAACTGTTAAGTTAAAATATAGCGCTTTGTTCTCGTTCATAGTCTTTAAAAAAACTGAGATTTTAGACTATTAAATTGGCTAATTAATTAATAGATGGAAGAAAATAAACGTTACTAACAGCTTTGAATTATCAATGAGGATGATGAAAAAAATTCGAGTGAAAGACTGATTAGAGTAAAATATTTTGATCAAAATCTCGACACAAACCCGATAAATCTTTTTACAGATGCGAGATTGTCACCAGAAAATAAGTTTACTATTAGAATTTAATAAATATTACATATTTTTATTACCATCCTGTGTCGCAGTTACGCATAACTGCGCTGCACTGATCGCAGTGAGAACATCCATCAAAAACTACGCTTATTTCGACGCAGATAAGCGCAACTGTATCACAGCAGTCGTATCATGCGATCCACTCTAATTGATACTAATCAATTATAAGCGATTCCTCCTTATTTATAATTGGTCACACTCCAGCACTAAAACTTAGCCACGTAGACACTATAAAAGCCGTTCAAATAAGACTTCGGTTCATAATTCATTCTACTGAAAAAAGTAGAACCAATATTCTGAAAATAATTTATAATTATTTTTTGTTTTTGTTAATAAGCATTTTATTTTTTTACTTTTCTTATTTTTAAATTTTAACAAGTTTTTCTATTTTTCTATTAATTAATTCTTTTTGCTAGATAATTCTTTTTGCTAGATAATTCTTTTTGTATTTTTCTAGATACTTATTGTTTTACTTTTTTTTTAAGTGTTTAATGTTTTTTAAATTTAATATTAAAAACGTTGTATGCATTATTTTTTAATTTAAACAACATTTTTTATTAGTAATATTTTTTTTGAATTCTTGTTTTTAATTTTTTCAAATTTTTTAATTTTTTTGTATAGTGAAAGTTTCGTTAACATTCACAATAAGGAAAATTAATAAAAATCAAAACCTCATCTATGTGATCTCTTTTAGAAACTGCGACGGAGTTACGCCGTAACTATGTCGTAGTTTGACCGCAGTCGAACACAAGCGATAATCAACTATATAACTAGATACATGACTTACAATTTCTATTTTATATTCACATACGAGTTTCATTAGTAAGGGCCAAAGACTACGTCTGGGAACAAGTACTGCATAGGGTTCCCGTTTTCGGCAATGGTTTCGATGTTTTCAACGCAAAGACAGGTTACAATCCATATTCTGTCGTTTTCGGTCTGATTTCGACAACTAGTTCTTCCCTTTTCATATTTAGAGATAAAGCCAGGCTTCGGGGAGACAGATACTACCAGAAAATTGGACCCAGAACTTATTCTGTTTCATTCCATGATATATACATATATATGATTTCCTACCAACAACCAGGGAATTCCTGTGGAAGTGCGTAAGTCTTCGGAGTTTCAGACGGTGAAATTGTTTTGATATCCTTTATAAGTAATATTAAAAGTTGATTTTCGAGACGCTTTCTTGGTCAATATACGATGTTTAACGGCAGAGATATCGCGCCCTTTTCCCTCTCTTAAACTAGTACAAAAGAGTACTAGGTGAATCACGTACTTTTTTATGATTTTAAATCCGTATTATAAATATATTTTAAAGATTTCATGTTCCCCAAAATGTAAAGTATGAGGACAAAATAGATGTCGTGCTCCTCCTCGCTTCACATCATCTAGTAACACAGCATCAAAGGAGTAACACGGTTTTGCGACTGTACACCAAAGTTCAATTGTAATAAATACGGAAGAATTCTTTATGGATGGGCACCTTATTTAGCATGTATTCTTCCACACTGTAGTAAATGTATTGATAGAGAGAGGCGTCCAGAAAGATCTTCCTGAGTGTAATAGCTTACTTAAGTGTTTTCCATAGTGTGGGTGTGAGTGAAAAGAAGACTACATCCATGCCCACACTCTCTTTCTATTTTTTTCAGTCAAAAATCTTGGTTCAGATTGAAGAAAAACAAGAGCCTTGAAAGAATGAATTCAATCCAGTCTATGTAGACTTTGAGAGACGATAATGATGTGATATAAAAAAGGCACTACTCAATGGTTGTCAATCGTTACAACTATAATCTGTTGAGAGATATGAACTTTTATTTAAAAAAAAACAAAAATTAAGTTAACTGAAATCTACTGTAAGATTGTATTATTGAGTTCCGTACTCATGACATAAAAACAGATTACTATGGTCAACAGTGAAATGAAAAGTAGATAATAATCACTGATCGTGGATGCCCATTTCAATATGACACGCTACCAACACATTTGTCGACACAAAAATTACTCAGGTCTTGGAATAACGAAATATTTTGTTTACAATGTTTAAAAAATTTTGACACATAACAACACGCTGGTGTAACATGTGTCACACAGCATGACACGCTGGCGTACATGTGTCAAAGTGTGACAGTACTTCATGTGTCATTTTGGTTTTTTAAACGCTTTGACACATGTACGCCAGCGTGTCATTATGTGTCAAAATTTATTAAACATTGTAAACGAAATATTTCGTTATTCCAAGACCTGAGTAATTTTGGTGTCGACACATGTGTCTGTAGCGTGCCATATTGAAATGGGTGATTGTAAATATATATCTCTGTTCTCATAGTTTTATAAAATAATGAATACTAATGGATATCAACAGATGTGACTTTCACATGTGTATAAGATAGGATAGACCGTAGACAAAACTACACTTAAAGTAGGTGGCTGTAGATAATAGCTGATTTTATTGTATGAGCCGAAAAATAATCATCTTTTAGTCACTTATAAGCGTATTTATTGTCTCGTAGGATATATTTTGGGAATCAGTATATATCTTACTGCGAAACACTGAAGTTATTTTATTAATTAAAACAATAGTGTCATAAGTACTTTTCACTTACAAATATACGAATAGTTCCTTAAAAAGGTTCATTTATAAGTACTATTGTTATTTATTGGAAAAATAATGAAAGTACTAAAGAGTGACTCTATCGATTCAAACTTTTACTTGAGTTTGCTGATATCATCATTGAATAACATTTAGTATAATATACACCCTAAGATAAATGATTAGTAAATATAGAACGAGCAAATATTACTAAAACAAAATTTCAAATTAAATTGCAGTATGTATTGAATTATTTTAAATGTTTTTTATTCTTATTTACTCGTTTTATGTTTACTAAGAATTATTTGTAGGCTGTAAATTATAGTGAATTTTAGTAGCTGATGTTGTCCATATTCTCCTATAATAAAAAACACCAATCGTGTTATTATATATTTCTTCATGTCGTTACCCATATTCTTTTACTCTTCTATCTTCGACGATTTTTAGAACTGCTTAGCTGAACTCATGTTGACCAAAAAATCCACAAAATTTACAATATTAACCTGGTTGACATGGAGCTATTCTTATATTCTTCTTTAAAAAATGAAAAAAAGACTCAGTTATTGATAAAAGTAGTATTCGTTAAATGAAAAAAATGAATTTTAAATGAGCAAATTATAATAGTTATTGAACACTAAATATTATACTGATAGTTTGATTTATTTACTGACAATTTATATATATAATACTAAGCTTTTAGAAAAAACAAATACTGTGAGTTTTATTTGTTCATATAATACAATATTGAACTAGAGTACATATAATTATTTTTGAATAAAATATTTCATTAAATAAAACAAAAACAACATTTTAGAAAAAAACCAAAGATAAATAATTTTTCAATAAGTTCATTCATTCAGTATTTTTAACATGGATATTATGGATTCAATAGCAACAACGAAATACATATGTATGGGTCATCAACCACAGCAAGGTAGCCTTTCACCATCTATTTACACATTTGATAATCGTATATCATCTGCTCCACCATATGTGATATATTTACTTGATAACTTTCTGTTTCAGGACGTTCACCAGTATATTATCAAACAGCACATGTTGAGCCAACACAATCATTAAATATATCAACAGCACAACGATTTAGTTCAACAGAATATTTAAATAATATGAATAGTGGTATGGTACCATCAATATTTCTATCAGCTCGTCAAACATTTGATATACGTTATACGCCAAAAGATTGGCATAATGCTCAAATGACAAATTATTTTGCATCGGATAAAATTCGTGCTGCATCTGAACGCTTACGTTCAGATACAATAGTTTTAGCACGAGAGAAAGATAAACAAGCATTTAAAAATAATGTTGAATCATCAAAACGCTTAGCTAAAAATATAAATGATATTGAATATTGGGAAAATGAATTAAAAAAAAACAACGATAAAATGAAACATAAAATAAATGATATTGAATTGAAACAACGCGAAATTGAACGATTATTATCTGGAACAGAAAAACCATTACATACAGCACAAAAAAATTTATATGAACGTGAAAAACGTCAAGGTTTTCTAATTTAATCTGTGTAAATAAAAGAAAATAAGAAATTATTTTTATTTAGGTATCGATCTTGTACATGATAATGTTGAACAAGAACTTATTCGAGTAAGTTTTCATAATTACAAAAAAAGCAACTAATAAAAATGAAAGTTGATATAGGAAGTTAAAACAATTGAATTATCTCAACAAAAACTTCGACAAATGCTCAAACGTCTTAATAGCCAAAATGCGTAAGTTTTCTTTGTCATAATAGACTAAATACTTATAATCTGATATTTTTAAGTCTTAATCTTGTTTCATTACATGAATTAGAACATGATGCAGAAGATAAATTTCATGCTCATGTACTTGATTCAACTGCTCTTAATATTAAAACAACATCATGGGATATTAACTTTTATGAGAGCATTGAAAATGTTGATAACACGTAAGTTTGAAATCATGAGGATATTGATCTTATGCATGTTAATATTCAAAGCCAAAAAAAAGCACAACGAATAACAAAATTATTATTGAAATATATATATAATTTCTTTTATTGTTCAATTTCATTTTTGCTTCAATGAAATCTTTGTATAAGTATTACTTTTTATGCTCTCAAATGATCAGGTATATTCTATTCTCAGTGAAAAGTATAGAGTGGTCAAAGAAATTTGTTTAAGTTATATAACTGATGCAATAAGTATGGACTAAGTTGGAACTTTAGTTTAAATTTCGAGAACTATCCAATGAATTTTGACAGTGTCGAGTATCTACGTTGTATGCCAATTGCTTATTAAGCCATCATGAAAATACTCCAAGATTCTGTCTAGATCGAGTTTTGTTGAACATTGCTAATATTCTTATAGAATGTCTTTACCCCTTCCATTTTTCGATCATTTATTTTAGTCTATGTAGATTTACCATAGAAAACTCTGAAATCAATTCGATCAGCTTGTATTTCCTGTTAGAAATTAACTGAAAATGATTCTAGTCTAGATTGAATCCTCGGATTATTATTCGTTGTATGTCTACATTCCAACTTTTTAAAAAGCGATTGAATGAAATCATTCAAAAAGAAATCATACAGCTAACATTTTTTGGTCATAGTAATTAAGTCAAAAAAACAATCTCACATATCTTTCATTAACTCTTTAATGGCCAGAGGTACAAATATGTACTACTTTTTGTTTTCGATTGCAGCACTATAACGAACTAACATCCATGAGTCTGCTAGAAAGAACGATAATACTGCTGTGGTATCGTTACTTATTTTGTATAGTACGCGGTTGTTATTCCATTGGTTTGATACAAAACTAGGGCATAGATGTGAATCTTTTGTTCACACCTAACAACACCTAGACCCATCAATAGAACTTAATCATCCAACATTGGGCTGCTAAAGAGTTAAAACAGTATCTCATTGTATCAAAGTACTATAACTGATGTAGAAAAAAGCTAAGATTCATTCATATAAAGTTGTGTTTTTACTTGAATATTTTGCTTTGATAGTGTATCGGTACCTGAATCATGGGCGAGATATACGCAAGAAAATATTCGTCGATCACTTAATCAAATTGGTCAATCGGATGAATTACTTAATGCTAGTAACCAACTTGTGGCAACAATATACAATGATATTTGGTCACAATGGAATCATGTTAATATTTCACTTGAAAATCGTCTACAAGAAGAACAACTAGCGAAAAATAAAATTCAAGCTCATCTTGAAAAGGTTTCTTTTTTTTATTGCTTGCAAAACACATTATAAATATACATACATATGTCTTCGAATTCTGTTTTTTTTTTAGATTCTTCAAGAAATCTCCGATGTTGAACAAACTATTGAATATTTGAAAAAAACCATTGCTGATCAAGAAGTATTTTTACAAGTTGCTCAAACACGTCTAGAAACACGTAGTAGACGACCAAATATTGAAGCATGTCGAGACTCTGCGATGCACAGGTTGATAGAGAAATTAGGGATGCAACAGTGACTATTTAGTGACAATTCACTGTCGCTGTTGCATTCCAATATAGAATAAAAGAAAGAACATGCAATTATTTTTCTTTTCTTTTATTTAATATATAGATTAATTCAAGAAGTTGATGATTTACATGCTGCTATTGATGAACTTCATAGTAAATTATGTCAAGAAGAAAATGCTGTACAACTTTTATTACGTACTAAATCAATCTTAGAACAAGATTTAATAATTAAAAATAATTCATTATTTATTGATTCTGAGAAAGTTATGAGTATTCGACGTAAATTCATGATGGATGCATCTGAAAAAAGTTTCGTTACTTCAATACCATTTTCTCAACCACATGATCTTATTACTGTTTGAGGAAATGGTAAGATTAGTTATTGATTAAAACAGTTAAAATTGATTTTGTGTTTTATTTTTAAAATTTCAGTGAACTGTCAATGATTGTCTTTCAAATCAAAAAGTTAATCAGTGATATTATTCGTTTTCTTCTTCATCGAGTATTAACATGAACAAGAGACGTCATTTGTTTTCTCTTTCATCTTGTCTTTTTTTTCTAAAACTAAATAAGCGTCCCCTTTTTTTTTTTCTTATAGATATCATAGTTATTTTCATGTGTATTCAAGCCTTATTTTCAGTTGGAAATAATTTGTTGGCTAAGTAAAATTCTTTCAATGCTAAGTTGAGGATGAATGTGAGATGTTGATGTGCGTATGTAGATTGAAATCTGTCTCATCTGTACCTACACTCACACTCTCCATTCATATTTTTATGGTGAATTAAGAATATCATATTTATTTTCACTCAAATTGTACCTTTCTTATCGAAATTTAGCAAGTACTAGTCCGAAACGGCTCACCATTATTGGTAGAGAGCGATCTTGTTAGACTTTGCTTTGATCAACTGATTATTTTTTTTAGATGTTTTTACATCATTTTGAAATACTTCAAAAAGGTTATCAAACTAACTGGAAACTAGCTTGGTTGGAGATAAGATTGATGAGCATTGACTCAGATTTTTCCCAGTCCATATTAATTCTAAAAGCATATCAAGCCAATATGCTTCCTGTGAAGTCATAGTGGCCAATGTTTCATTTGCAATATCTTATTAGCATTTTGAAGTGCTTCAAAATTGCTATCACTCTATACGAAAACGAGCTTGATAACTCATGTAATGAGCCGAAAAAGACCACCTGAATATCATCACTAGTCCAGTTTAATCTATATCGGATGATAGTTGAAGATTTCTATTCACCAATGCACAGCAAAGTGTTATGTGACTACATCTAACAAGGCACACTTTTGGACACCTTATGTAATATTTTGACATTTTCGAAATAGAATTTCTCGAAAGTAACAGATTTTAACAGTTATCGACTCTCTCCTGTTCAAAAATTGCAAAAAATTTCTCGAAAAACATGATAATAAGGTTTAAATCTTCTTTGATAAGGCCAGTAAAATTGAGGATGTGGTTGTGGGTGTGAATGCGGCATTTCTAGAACACCTACATCCTTAATAACAAGTAAGTTTCTTTGCTTGATATCATGTATGCTTTAATTTATAAACTCAATGTAACGCGTATGATAGAAGAGAATGTATTTTAATTATTTTATCAGAAATTGTAATTCAAAATGAAATATCTATTAAGTGTTAATATAACTTTCGAATCACTTATATTCAGTTTTAGAGTCAAATATTAATAATAACGAGTAGATATCAAATAGTTCATAAGTTACAAACGAGTGATGCATGAGATTTTTTCAATGTAGACAATAAATGTGAAAAATCAGTCAAAACGATGAGCTATCATATGGAATTATAGATGAATGCATATAAAAAGGATGGCCATAAATCATGTACATTCGGTGAAATTAAGACAAACGTTACTGCTTTTATTTTTTTTTAAGTAGTGATTAGGTCTTTCCACCTGCAGAATGAAGTAACCAAGTTGAGTTTACTTCATTAGTATTTGAGTTTATTATCGTGACATTTTTCGATTTATTCTTGCAGAGCAAACGCTTCTCGTCATTTCTTTGTAGTGCTTTTCTTTATTATTTATTTATAAAACTTGAGATTAAAACATATATTAGCCTTGAATTAAGGAAAAAAAGATTAAGCAGCGTCAAATACAATACCAAAATATGTTGTAAAATGACAATATTTAAGGGACACTTTTTAGAAAACGTTTCTCGAAAAATCAAAGATGAAAGATTTAGAAAAAGATGAAGATTTCCATAGAAGATAGAAACTACTTTGCAATTATGGACAATATATTTTGAAAACTTATTAGTCGTTAAAATGGAGGTAAAATATTAAAGAAAATATTCTGAAATTAGTCTTCAAATATTGGATTTGTATCTCTTATGAGACTTCTTTGAAATTTTTCTCATAATTTGATCAGAAAGGCAAATAGTTTAATGGAAAATCAGAAAAAAGTCCTATGAAAGAGTGTACTCGATTTAAAAAATAGAAAATTTTCGAAATAAGTATGACTATAGACATAATTACGTTGTAGAAAGGTGTTAACTCGTTGAAGTGTTTGTTCTTTTGTGTTTTTGACATATAATTGTATGATAAAAAATTATTGTTGTAAATAATATTCTTTGAAAAATCTCTATCGCTTCTACATTGAGAAGAAAAGAATATTTTAAATGGAGAAATGCCGAATATTGTATATAGTAAAATGACTGAAGTACAATCTCAGGTCGATAAATCAAAGAACAAGGTATGCTTTACTAAGAAGTTGAATGATATGAACAATGAATTTTTTATCGTTGCAAAATGATCTTGTTAATCCATTCGGATTGATTTACTTCATTAATAAACGTCTCTTCAACAGTCATTTGCTTCATTTCAATGAGATTATTATAAATGAAACCAATAATGAATTTTTCTCTTTGTCACCTTTTATTGTTCCTTGGCATCAAATTACACCGGTTAGTATTGCTCAACCATTCAATTCAACTCATTGTCATATTTTTTTCGCAGATGGCTAATCTGAGTACTCTAGAACTGTATTATAGATCAGAACATGATAGTAAAATTGATTTGAGAGACGAAACTTTAATCGATTTGCTTAATGATGCTTCTTTGTGTAATATGCTCATGTCAAACGGCTTATGACAACTCAATCTTTTTTTTTGCCCGGAAACTACCAAATTCGTTAAACATTGGCTATGTAACCATCGAGCGACTACTTCATTGGCAAATCATAGAACTAGATTGGGTTACCTGTCAATTCATTAACATGTGACATATACTTATCAATAGTCTTTCAGAAGTAAATTTTCTCACTATAAGTAGTTGTTATCAATGTGGTAAACTTTATGAGAAAACATTGCATGATCTACAAAATTCAATTACTCGTTCTTTTCGGACAGAAATTTCTAACATGATAGATGAAGATACACTTCTCATATAGTTTATAATAAAATAAAACTGTGAATATTTTTTTGCTTTGTTGTACATAAACTTCGTTTTGCAAAAATACTCGTAAGAATTTGATTTTGTCTGCACAAAATTTCCAAACATCTACTCACCTTTTAGATTAAAATAAAATGACATGTTAGAAAAAAAATTATTCAGTCGATTACACTAATTTCCATTTTCCTAGCACAAAAAAATCGAACATTAAAAGACTAATTGCATAAAATTTGCACCGAACTCAAATCATTGAAATAGAAGAAAACTATACTTTTATATTAAGGTGAATGTAAGAAGTTCTCATTTTTCTCATAAAGAATACATGTTTTGAGAAAATTGATAAAACCTTTTCAAAGCTATTTTTGTAAAAGCATGGAGTGCTAATACATGACTAAAAATCTTATATAGGATGTAGTCGTATTTCTCTTTCAGATACATAAACTAGAAGTCCAATTGATGAGGAAACTGCCTGAACTCATACTTACCGATCGACTTCATTCTATAACATTAGGTAGGCTTCAACAAGACTATATCGTTAGTTCTCATGAAGAGCTCAGACAGAAATAATAAATTTTTTGTCGCTAGACTCTAGTGTCTAACCGAAATCATATTTTTGAAGATTGATTCAGCACTTCACTTATACAAGAACCTCAGTAAGACTATTGTCTGTTTCAAAATATAATGCGCTTCAATGTTTTTATAATAACTCAAGAGCGAAACACTTGAAGAGCTGCGATTGTCACCAATCGATAGAGAAGTTTACAAGAACGTCTTTTTCTCCAATGTTGTACAAGATGAAATCATTTTAAATTCAATTGTTTTCAAAAAACATCGAAAAAATGTACAAAAATGATCTGTTGCTCTGATGGAATTTTGACGAAAAGTAAGACAATTGGCTTAAAAATTAAGGAACATTCATATTTTTCGAGGAAGCAAATATACAGTTTGATTTGCTTAACATTAGAATGTGTGAAGATAATCATTCGAATCATACCTTGAATTATAGAACCGAAATCCCTCTATCTAAATCATATATTAAAAGCAAAATTTCATTGGAATAACAGACCGTTTTCATGCACTTTTTGCAATACTTTGCAGAAATACTTGATTTTAAAACAATTTCATCTTATACAATATGGGAGAAAAAGACGTTCACATATCCTCTCTATCGACTGGCAAAAAAACGCAGCTCTTTAACTCTTTCCATTCTTGACTTATTGCAAAAGCAGTGGAGTGCATTATATACTGGAACGAATAATACATTAAGATTCCATCGATTTTACAAAATTTATAAGCTGTCAAATGGAATTTTACAATCTTGCTAAAAGAAAAAATGAAACTTGATTCGTATACTAGAAAATTGCAATTTAAAACAAATGCTACCGTTATAATCATTCATCTGCCTCCTACTCCTTATACTTATGATATGTTCTGCTTACCGATTTCGTATATCTATTTTGATATATCAACACAATTCATTCATTTCATTTTCTCATTTAATATTAACTGTATGGTATCGATCATCTTATTTTGTGCATTTTATGGTCTCAATGCTAGATTTGATTCTTTACTTTTTCGTTATTTTGATTGTTTTGGTATCAATTGTCGATTATGCTACTTCAATAATTTTGTTACAATCTGTCATAAAGTATATTCTAATTTTAATCAATACATTATCCTCATTATATTTATTAGATTACAAGGGTTCTACGAAAATACTGCATAGATTGAATACTCATGGTATTACACTTGTTTGATTTGTTCAATTGAAATCATTTTCGTTAAATTATTTTTCGGGAGAATAGTTAATCGAAAAAAATCATATTGAGATACCTCATTTAATCAATGTCACTCATTTGACCTTCAAACATTGTACTTGGTTTGCATATGTTTGTGAGAATCGAACAATTTCCCTTCATTTTGTGAATTGTTTATGAAGTCTTTCAAAACTCATTCATTCTTATTTTGATCGTACTTATGTGCAGGTAAAGACTTTTGTCCTATTCATGGGAATCAACTGTGATATCTTTAAATATTACACATCTGTCTATATTAGGTCTTGATGATGACAATTCAAATCTGACTAGTATATGTGAAAGTATACCAAATCTTTAGAAATTCTCAGTATATTTTTCGAGATGGTATCCTTCCGCGTTTCCCAAGTGACTTATTCTACTAATTGCTTTTTTCGAACTGTCGGTAACTTTTATCTCGATGATTTACTCACCATATTCGAGTGGATAATCAATTGATGTTGATTGAAAATGGGCTATGAAGATTACTTCAGTGAATATGGATAAAGAAACTTCATTGTTGCTCATTTGCCCAAACTAAAAAGATTTCATTTTAATATAAAAATTGTACTTGACCAAAATGGAATGATTGAAGAACACGTTGATGAAACACTCAATTCATCTGGAACTCCATTTTGGCTCGATGAACATCAATGATTTGTATGATATGAATAGCATCCAGTGCCCTCAGAACATTCTTCTTTATAGTTAACCGTAGTAGAGTTTTTATGATTAGTTGTTTTTTCAGAAACAATCAAATCAAATTACATGAACTTATTCAAATGATCTTGATTACGTTTCGCATAGATGTATTCGTAAAAACTTGATCCAAAACAGCACTGAATTATCATTCATCTCTTTTTGTTCATTTTTCTAATCTTGGACTTCCTACGAATACGTTTGTCAATGGATTAATAGCCTTCCTCTATCATACCAAAAGTGAATCATTCAACATCTCTGTATCTGTCATCAGATAATAATGCTGCTACTGTAACTTTTGACCTACTAGCTATTGAGGACTGTGAAGCCTTGTAATTGATAAATCTAAAGTTCATTTGTTAATCGATTTATCTTGAAGATGTGAATGAAAATAAAACTGACATCAACAGACTCAGCTACGCTAACTTTTGAGCAGTTTATTTGACCTTCTGAATTTGAGCTGTCTGTAGCTATAATTTTCAATCGAATTGTTTTTTAAATGAATGATAAACTCAAAAATTTGATGAACTAATCAACTATCTATCTGTATATCTATACTGCACAGCAAATTTTATTTAAACAAACTAATATAGAATATCTCATGTGTGTAAGAATTAGAGCACGAAAAGTCTTCAGAATTAATGATTGAATGACATCGTTTAGTATTGAAATCAAACAGAAAACAAAGACAATAGAGGAAATGAGTATTTTGAACATCCTTCATTCTTAAGTTTCTTTGATATATGATATTACTGAAAAATGAATATTTCATCAACAATAGCATTAACTTCTATAATATAATTGAAATATTACAAAAATTTTTGATAATTTTTTTTTACTTTTCTGTTCCCTTAAATTCACTTGACTTTTCATTCATTTAATTTCAATGGTTTAAATAAATCTTATCATTTTATATAAACCATCAATGATTGTATAGATATATTCGATAGAATGAAATTTCAAAAAGATTGGAATGAGAAACATTGATACTCAATAAAGTACCCAAAAAAAAGAAGTTATTTAATGATTACCATTTGAACAATGTAAGAAATTGATAGTACTTTATATTAATATCTAACTTATTCATACATTTGTTGAACTTGATTAATATTGAAATATTGATAAAAAATAAATAGAGATCAAAACGAAAACAATCAATGTAATAAATGCTTCCCGATCGACTTATAAATCTAATTAACTATAAAATAAAATAAAAAACTTTTAAAATCAATGAATCATGTTCAAGTGATATTGATTAAGATATTCGTGGAACTTTTCATTGTGATTGACTTGAAAGTAATGTGAGTTTTCGTACATTGAAGGGTTGCCAAGTATATATTGTCTTCATCCCTTATTGATGGTGTGATCTTGAACATTTTGAAAAACAAAAACATTTGCTTCGGAACTTCATCTATCTGTCTTGCTATGCATTCTGTTGATAGCTGATATGATGCATTAATAGATATACAGACATTCAGAGACATCTGATATCAAAGCAGCAATTAAACTCAATTAGCTTCTCAACTATTCTCTGTATTCTTCATTTATAGTTCGAGAATGTTAGTCTATTTCAGTTGATTGAATATAACTTTTCTAGGGTGTGAGGCTGAGCGTGTTGGTATGAGCAAAGGTTGGGACATACTGATGAACTCTCCACACCGACAACTTTGCCCACACCCTACAATACATCAAATGGGCACATTTTCAACCCTCTTATATAACAATACGAATGGAAAATAGCTGAATTTATTAAAACAAAGAATTTTTGTTCCAAATACCAAATGCAGAAAATGCGCGTTTGTTTTTGTACGATTCTTAGATGATTTTCAGTGAACTTTATCCCAAAAAAAATGGTTGCAAAATTGTTTTAGTATGGACATACGGCATCAAAAATTCACGAAATGAGAACCCCGTTTAACAGTGTATGCTGCAAATAGACAGCGAAGGGTATCGCAGTTCATTACTATCTTTTACTTTTTTTCGACAGCATATAAGAACAACCACATGGCCAATACAATATTTTTTGCTCTCTAAAGAGAAAAATCGTTCTTTCGCTGTTCTGTTGCTCTAAGCGTAACGTTTCGAGCGTTCTTCTTACCAATCAAGCACTTTCTCTTTTTTATCTGTTAATAGAGACACTATGGATATGCTTCAATAATTTGTGATGAGCAGTATTTTACACTTTTTTTTTCTGTCCAGACCGCATGCTGTTTAAATCGATACTAAAAAATAGTACGTATCAAGACATAAATCTTCATCATTGTTCTGTTGACAATTGCCATCACATACTTTATTTATGTGACTACAAAGTATAGTATCTGTGGCTGAGACGCATTTTTTCATTAGCGTGGAATCAGTGCCTTTTTTTCGTATCCTGACCAACGAAGAAAAGAAAAGATCTGCTTTTTCAAATATACAATTAGGTGTAATTAGGAAAAAGGGATTACTATTAAGATGCAGTTATGGATAGTTGGAACTATGTAAAACCTTATCTGAAACTACAGCCGTAGATATTAGTTATGATTACGAATCGATCAAGAATATTGTGAGGATCTTATAAGCGGAACATTTTCTACTGATCTATTTAGACTAAAACATTGGCCATGATAATCGGCTGGATACGTAATTATCATACAGACAAGAATAGGATTTTTGGAGCTTCTAGAAGTTTAATGAATGAGAAAGTGAAACGATTTGTTTTGACTTGTTCGCAGCTTGATGATCTTAAAGGAACGAAAGAAGAATTTATTCGTTCTCTAGAATTCGTGTCTAGTCAAGCGAATACCTGGACGTCTAATGAGTAGTTTTATGTGAGATAAACAAACTCATCCTATCACTATAGTGGAAGAAAATAATGTATGTAAAGCAAATTGGTCGACAGAGAAGGTATGTAGTTGTAGCATGCAAGTTTCGACGGTGTTTATTCATACTTTTACGCATATATAACTAGTCATTGTCACTTGCTACGTTGTTTGTGGCTTGCGAAGAACATATTTACTGTTGTTTATATTTTATAGATCATACATTGCATTTTGTCACCTTATTTCAGAAGAAAGTAAGAAGATAAATTCTATAATCAACCGAATCATACAATATGAATGACCTTCCAATGCCATTATTTTCATCATCCCGTGCTAAAGATTTGACGCATGTCATTACTGAAAATATGCCAACATGGAATGAAGGTCAAGGTTTTTCACAAAAACAAACACATTATCCGGAAACTGATGGTTATGCTATACATCATTTGACTTTTAAGAAAGCTGGAATAGGTACTCATTTTGATAGTGCTGCGCACTTTTTTCCAGGAAAACGCTCCGTATGTAACATAACATCATTCTATTAAACTTTTAATCGTTATTATGATTTCATTAGGTACATGAGTATCCAATTGAAGAATTAATATCACCAGCAGCTGTAATTAATGTTATTCAACAAGCTGAACGTAATATAGATTATCAAATCACACAACAGGATATTATCAATTGGGAAAAAACACATGGCAGTATACCGAATGGTTCATTTGTTATTGCTAATACTGGTTGGAGCAAATATTGGAATGATCCAAAAAAGTTTATAGGTCTTGATGAAAAGCAGGTACGACATTTTCCCGGATGGGGACAAGAAGCCGCACAATATTTACTCGATAAAGGTGTACGTGGTTTAGGTATCGATGTCGCCAGTATTGATGCTGGAAATAGCACTACTTTTGGTGCTCATCATGTATTTTTAAAGGCAGATAAATACTTGGTAGAGAATATCAATATTGGTACCGAAAATAGCAATACAGTACCGGAAGTTGGTGCAACTATATTTGTCTTACCAATACCGATCGAAAATGGTAGTGAAGCACCAGCAAGAATCATAGCATATGCATAAAACTAAACGCTTTTCTATCTGAAACTTTTATTCTATATAACACAACCTAGTTACAGAACTAACCAGAAACTGCAACTATTACAGAAAAAAATAAATCTTTGTAACGTTAGATGTATCGCTTTGATTTTTGTTGGACTATATTTTTATGGTTAATAGGGTACCGAGCTCGTTGGTACATTGCCGGAAGTATTCTTGGCGTTAGCGGAATACTCAAAGACAAAGAAGAAATAAAGGAAAAAAAATAAAAAAGATAAGAGCCTGATTAAATTTCTCTATGTTGAACCCGACAGCAACATCGACAGAGAAATATTTCCAAAAAATATGTACTGGGGAACAAAACTTCTTTGTTTTTTCTATACCTCAGCAATACCGGAAGTTTTTCTGATAATTATTTGCCAAAAATGCATACTGGCGTTTACAGTAATTGGCGTCGAATTGAAATGTCCTTTCTACGATGACTGCTTTTATAAAAGGACAGGACCTTACGAATACAGTAAGGATGAGAAAACTAACTTCTGAAATATTGGTAATGGATCTATGTGGTGCTTCGGATATGTTATTCAAGACCAAGATGCTGAAAGTATCCTTAATGCTATTGGTATTAACGGTGGTTTTTGCTGAGTATTGTCTCATCGTACCCATCGTCTACTACATATCTATTAGCGTGAAATGGCGTTCGAAAAAAAAACCTCTAAAAAAGAAAGTTGTAATATTTTCTCCAATGACCGCTGCTCGAAAATCTGTGTCACAACGCTGGTATTCCGGTTCCTCTCACCAGCATTAGGACTGATCGTTCTTGCATTTCTCACAGCACCTATAGCACCATCGATAGCGATCATGTTCTGTTTTATACTCTTATTTCTAATGACCAGTACTGCATGGATATGGGCGACCCATGCTGTGTTTAAATAACCATGCGCTTTGGGATTGTGTAAAAGTTGCAAGAAAACAAAGCCACCTTTCTGCCGTTGTTCCAAAAACTGCAAAGTTCGGGTGTAATATCAACATCGATGCTGATAATTAAACTTCCAAAATCGTTATATTACTGACTAGTTTTTCATACTTAAAAACAGTAAATTTTTCAGTTGACTGTTTTTTTTTCAGAGAAAAAGTCAATATTATGACTTTATGCTTGCAGCCAGATTGGTGAGTGTGTGCGACTGTGAACAGAATAAATACCCACACACCGAATTCCATCAAAATCATATCGAAGGTGTAGGTGTGGTTGTATGGGTGAGAAAACGATAGCATCCACATCGACATCTACACTCTAATGAGCACTTGCAGAGTAACATTGAAATAATAAATGATCACAGGCGAGCGAGACTTCTCATCATAGAAACTGGTGAAATCATATCTTCAAAGTACTATCAGTGAAAATCCTTTGATTGTGCTGGTGGCGATATATTTACACTTCCATGATTAACATTAATATTGAACAAATTCTCAAAACAAAAGTAAAAATAAAGCTAGAATTGTTTCTATGATTTGTTTCTTCGAAGTTTTCTCTTGTCCTACGAATACGACGACATTCAATGAATAATATAAGCGTGAGCAATAGATAATAAAAAGAATTTCAAAAATCATCACGATTAGCTTCCGTAATTTGTTTTCATTCGCCGCTCCCTCGAAATTTCTTGGATCCACCACTGGTCGCTCGTGTAAACCGCAGAATAGATGTTTTTATTTTTGGATACGAATAAAGAAAAAATTTGACACTTCTTAATTAAATTATTCTTTCAAAGTCTTATCACTGTATGAAATTTTGCATTCGAAAATCTAGAATCATTCTTCTCAGTGAGACCACGAGCATTATATTCAACTATATCGTAAAAATGCAGTATCTCAGCATCAGTGAGCTTAGAGTTCCAGTTCCATTTACGGTATTCGTAGTTTACTCGAACCTACATAATGCACATAACCTGGACTTAAACGCGATTAATCGATTAGGGAGACTTTTCTCGTTCGTCCTCTAACTATATCTGCAGAGAGAGTTCGAATTACTTTTTAATTAGAATTCAACTATTGACAGAGGTGGATGAACTGAACCCAAGAGTTCAGTGGTAACTGTCTATATGATGATTTACTGGTTCCCAGTTCCTATATTTTTTGTAACCGCCGAACTATACTGACTTTCGTCTACCCCTAATCGAGTTATATCATTATAGATAACGTTGATCTTGACCTATTTGGCAATCGTCAATGTATTTCAATTAATCTATTCTTGTTATCTCATAAAAATCTTATGAGTTAAATCTATGAGCACGAAATATTTTCTTTTTATTTCAAGACTACTTCTCTGTAAATTAGTATTATAATCATGTATGATAACAAAGAAAAAAATACAAACATATCTTATTTCAATGAATATACAAGTGGAAATAACGAAAAAAAATTCGTACGACGGGCACAATATTATACACCAGTGACAATTCCGGAAAAAAAAGGAAAAAAAAAGATATTCAATGGTTCTTGGGTGGAATTTGTGCTTCAGTTATGTCATATACTTCGATCAATTGCTAGAAAATAAAATATTAAAAAATAAAAGCAATAGAAAAAAAGAAAGGAAACTTCTCACCTCCCATTCATCCATTGTAATAGACTAAAAGAAAATAGTAATGAATTCAATTGAAATATTATTACATTATATAAATACGAACCATAATCATTTGATTAGCACGTTCAGATGAATCATCAGTTTGTGTTGAGCTACTACTACTTGCCATACGATTCATAGCCTTGTTTGTTGGTTCTAAATTTTAAAAAAAAATAAAAAACTTGAGTCTTTTTTTTTTTTATAAATTTTCGATTTACCAAGTGCCGGTAAATTGACATCATCTTGAAAAAGATTAACAAATCCTTCCTAATACAAAAAAATTAGAAATTATAATTTTATTTATTCGTTTCTTTTTTAATTTAAATCTTTATACTTTAATAAGAAAAGATACATGAAACATATTTTCTACAGTTTTTGCAAATGATTTTGGATCAATAACAAATTCAAAATAATCAATTGGACTTGAATCTACAGCTTTATAACGTTCAACAAGACAACGTTTTATATGCATTATTTGTTTTATTGTTTGTTCACCAAGTTCAGAATTAAATTCTTTTACCTAAACAAGAATATTTATTTTGAATTAAAAAAAATGACAAAGAAAGGATTTTTATGATATATTAATAAAGTAAAGAATCTATAACTTCTTTGCTTCTGAGGATATCAAACTAATGAAAGAACGAGACTAAAACGATGCCACTATCGAGTGATAGTATCAAACGGTAATCGAATAGCATTATAAGATTTCTTAGGAAATAGTGTTCCATTTTTTGAACACTTGCAATAATAGAATGCTCGTTTGAATTTTAATCTGTTTTACAATAGAACTACTTTTAAGGCCAATTAGAATATTGTGCTCGTCATAGTGAAATTCACTAATGAAAGCTTTACTATTGTAATAATTTTCAATCAATGTTGTTGCTTGTCTTAATTTTTCATGTTTGATATACATTCTTTTTTTTTTAAAAACGAGTTCTAATAATAATTTGCATGTTACTTCGTTTCGAAGTGATCCTACCGCTTCGGGAAAATTATAAACTTTCAGTACTCTCTTTCAAAGTAAATTCATAGCAATCTAATAACATGATGACACAATGAAGAGGATCTTTTAGAAAACACTGGCGCTAAAATCTCAGGAATATTTTTGTATAAAATTTTTAAACAATATCTGATACTCATATTCACAGTATAACAAAAATAGTGGCATTTGCAGATAAAAATCCACAGTTAAATAAATTTCTTGACATATCATTGATTAAAAAAACTCATCACTCAGCTACAATTATTAGAATTCGTTTTATGTGTGTTTATATATAAAATGGTTCCAAACGACTAGGTAGCAATCTGCATTGACTGAAGCGTAGAACGAATAATCACTAATATTATGCTAATTTCCATGTAACACTTACGAATAAGAAAGAGAAGGAAAATACTTTCATACAGATGATTTTCCCCTATTGAATCAAATTTTTTTTTTGTAATAATAATATATATACATCTAATTCCAGTAGCGCCATCTAACTGATGTATTCCATCGGAAAAAGAAAACGGCGCGTAGTCATTTTATTAGATGATATAACTAAAGTAATCGGTGTTTATTGGGGCAAAAACCAAGTAATTAATCTCACATTAGTAGTCACAGCTAGAGATGTGTATCAAGTAGGCCCAAATGAATTTCGAATATTCTGAAAAAAAAAACTCGAGTTCTTAGCTTATTGCTTCAAAGATACTGTAAATTTTCGGTAGTTTTTAAATGAATGGCGTACTCGCTCTTAATAGAAACCTGATTTTTTTTTCGATTTCGACTTGAAAATTTGCATAAAGACAAGAATAATTTATTATCAAAATTTTCGGTTTTTTTGATTTACTTGCCACAGGTTTTAAACTTTTTAAAACAGATTTGGTTGCTATAGTATAGAAATATTCACTCGGGGAAAAAAAATACAATTCAAATGGAAAGGATAAAAACGATATTAATTCAAATGTGATTTTCCTAAAGATATTTACTTCTTCAGGTCGTGTACGTGATTTTTCTAATTCTTCTTGAGTTAATTTTTGTTGTCGAACAGGTTTTGCACGTTGTTTTTGTTTTTCTTGATATTCATTAGTAAATAATTTTGTTGGTAAACGACCATTCCTTAAGCAAAGAAACAAAGTCAAATACAAAAACAGAACATAATAAAAATTTATTTGAAATAAATTTACATCATAGAACATGATGGAACAATATGATGAAAATTTCCAAATATTTCATAGAATTCATTTGCACTACCAACTAATTTTGATAAAATTTTTTCACATTTTCGTGCAAAATCATAAGCACGATCTAAACTACCAGCTTCATCAACAGCACGAATTCGAACACTAGCTAAATTTGATATAGTACGTAATGTTGAAGCATCAAGTACACCTTCACGAGGCATTTTAACTAAAATTTTAGAAAAAAAAAAACCCAAAATTTTATTTTTCTTTAAAATAAAAGTTTTCACCTTTAGCAAATGCTTGATCAACTTGATCAATCTTTTTTTCTAATTCATCATTATCTGGTGCTGTATATAATTGTCGATTAGCTAGAAAAATGACAGAAAAAAAAAAAAAACGAAAAATTAAAATCATATATTTATTTACTATTGAGATCATCAATAAATTGACGATAATCTAAACGAACTCTTAAACGCATTTCAGCATCATCATCTGTAATCATCATCTAAATATGAAACAATTCTATGTATAGAACTTATTTGAATGATATTGATTTACTTGACTACGTTGTTGTGTTTGACTTCTATAACCATCATCATCATTATCTTCTTGTCGTTGTTTTTTCTGTACGTGAAACAATGTAAGAAATTCGATTATGATAATAAAAACAAAAAAAAAATCATTTACTTTATTTTTTTCTGTTCCCGTATTATTGACCATAGCTGGAATATTTAATTAATCTGAGAATAAAGAAGAAATATAATCTTTTGTCAATGGTTGACAACAAACGAAAATTTTTTTAATTTAATTTATCTATCAGAAAAACAAATTCATTGTATACTCCAATCAAGCGAAAATGAAAATAGGTGTCACTGGATGATGAAATCTTTCATACGTATCGAAAATAAAACAAAGCTGATTTTCATTATTCTTTTAAGGTGCAGAATAGCAAAAAAAAAAGCATCGGGTTAATCTATGGAGTTGCGTCACGTTCTTTCATACGTGATGTTGTTCGTTCTCTTTACAGGAATAGATGATTTTATTTTCTTTCCTTCTATTAATGCAATGGATTTAAGCTTATCTTAAAATAGCGGCGTAAACAGATGGAGCCTAGAGATAATTATCATTCTCCTCCTGTACCATAAGTTCTATGTTATATTATCAATAATTATACATCAGAAACAGAAAATTTGTCGACGCCACATTGCTTCCATAATTCCAGTGAAAAAAATTGCTATGATTGTATTGAAATAGAACTGTTGTTTTCATTTATTGATCATGAGAATATTTGCATATATGAACATTAGGAGTAACAGACATCTCTTTTCTAACCTGAAGAAAGATTTTGTGTTATGCGCTTTAATAACATCGAGAGAAAATCCATAGCAACAACTATCAAATCTAACGATACAAAAAGAAACAAACGTCAAAATCGCCCACGAACACAATCTTCCATTGATTCAAAATATTTTCATGGTCTGACTGGACAATACCTTTATCGATAGTGATCTAAGACATCTAGTTTATCAATGATATGGATATGATGTTTGATTATTTCAACTTCATTGCGACAAAATATTATTTTTTCTTGCTCGTCATATATCACAAGTACACTTTACTTGTGTCTTTCATGATATCAGTGATGATACCATGAATAAAAACTTGGAACATTTTGATTCTTCATTTATATATACACAAATCCTAAGAGGCATCTTATTAAAAATTGCATTCAAATGAAACTACCATGATAAAATACCTATTTGGTGAAATTTATTCGAAGATTTTGTTATTTATATTCAATTTCTAACTGCGTCTTTTCGACTAATGAATATGAACATAAATATTAAGATGAGCGTTTCTATCGGATATCTGCATCATCAAGTTAAATAACCACATTCTGTACAGTTTAATGTATATAATCAATGTAAAATCTTTACGATGTATCCATGGGTGTAAGATGTATTAGACGTACAGTATTGTCTCGACTTTCACATCGAAGTCAACAATGTTCAGATATATTTGAAATAGAACTTAAGAATGCTTCCGTGATTGCCCATATACATTGAAAGATGCTTGGGAAATCTTCCAACACTCTCTGAGCTGTTCAGATAATGTCTGAATCCGAACGTCAAATTAGAGAATAAAGAAAAAATATCTGAAATCTCGTTTACAAATCATTCTTAGTTATTATGAAAATTATTTTATATTGAAAAAATCAATTAGTCTAAATTAATCATGTATTATTCAATCGAATTAGTTTTGAAATAGCAAGAAAAATATAAAGGAATTTGAATAAATTGACATAAAGTGCATTAGACAGGTTTGATTGATTGTCATTGACGTAAGCCGATCTTGCTGTAAATATCTTTTGTTAGTGTTCGAAAAAAAAAATTCAAATTCATCTTCTTTCAACAGAAGATATACAAGTGTCATATGTCAATTAGTTCACAATCAATATATTTCTAGATTTAGGGAGGAGCTTGATATTGTTCCCAAGTAATAGTATCTAATAAACAAAAAAAGTAGAAACAGAGAAGAAAAGGAAACCATCAAAACTGAAAACTAAGTGCTACACGAACATGTCGTTGAAAGCTAGTCAAACTAGTAAATTACTTTTTTTTTCTGCTATTAAGAATTGATTCCAAATTGTAGTTGAGTACCTAAAGTAGAATCATGATGAATACGGAAAATGAACAGTTGTTATTACCTAGCAAATTTGAAATAAACTAATTGAAATCATATAGGAATTAATGATTTTACTGACCATATAAAAAGCTTCATCCGTTCATGAACATTAAATGTAGATACTTATCTCATATTCTCTTACTAGGAGCAAAGCTTGAAAATGTTCCAATCCGACTTTAGAATTAAACAATAATGCTTTCATTTTGGTTGAAGTTTTATACAAGAAACTGAAAAAAAGTATTCTTCTACTTATAGGTTCATGTTAGAGTATACATATCTTTCTCGATTTAAAAATTATCGTGCAATATCTTTTTCTAGAAACCGTAATAGTTATGAATATTATTGAAATAATGACAAAGGATGAGGAAACCTCCTTAAATGTTCTCTTACAATTTCAATTAATTTTTAAAACAGTTCAAATAAAATGGCTTGGATGAGGATATCGAGAAAAAGTAAGATCTCAAACGCCAGTTTCCTAGCATCTGTTTAAAGTTTTAATTTATAGAAAACTTCAAAACGCAGCAAAATCGCACGAAGATTCATTAGCTTAGTCAAATCTCAACAGAAATCCTAATCCTTTTAGAATTTTCATTAGAATACTATGTAGTACCTATGTGCTAAAACAACCACTGAAATCGAAAGAGATCATCTGACGAGGTTCTTCCCGTGAATTTAAATGAAAATAAGAGTTTAAGAATTATACGCTATGCTAATTCCAAACTTTTAACAAGAACACATTATTTGTGTGTCTATCTTTTCCAATCCGTTACATTTCCATTGGAGAATTCTATGTAATATGTTTCTGCGTTAGTTTCAAATTCTATTCAAATAAATAGCTTAAAAAAAATAACATTGACATTGGGAAAATATAGAAAACACTATCCCTTTTTTTTAACTACATGTGAAATAGTTATAGATCATTGTGTAATGACAAAACGTGACGATTTTATTTTTTTCCCTTGTCCTGTTGTGATTGGGTCATCCACTATTATGACATTTTTTAAAATATACAAGCACGCGAACTACATCATCTCTTGCGCTTATTTGATTAACAGAAAAAAAAATACGACATGAATAAAAAATATTCAAGAAAAATTGCTTGTCTTATTGATTGTATTGATGGTATAGATATTAGTACTTTGTTTCCTGGGTTTTGTGATAATTTTCCATTAAATTGTGATATTTATTTTTTTTATCATACTAATCAATCAAAACTAAATCGTTATTTGAAACAATTAACATCGAATAATCATGGTATTTATTTGATTCCAATATCAGAAGATAGTATTGCTATTAATTTTTCATTTAAACTTGGTCAAATCAATGATAAATATAATGATTTTATTCTTGTTTCGAACTATAATCCAATTTATGAAGATATTTGTAAAAGATTACTTGAAACAAATATACAATTAAAAAATCATATTCAATTTCGTTGTTTTAATCATTTAAATGAATTTATACAATTTTTAAATGAATTGACTAATTTACAAAATGAAAATAAAGAAGAAAATCAAACTAAACCTATTATTATTAATTATTCGAAAGAAACACTTTTTCATTCTTGTCCATTTGAAACAAAACAACAATCATCATATTTATATCGTTTTGGTCAATTACTTCATCATCTTGATACTGAACATTCGAATATTCATTATGAATATTGTACAGAATGTGAAGTAATGATTAAAAATAGCAATTCATTAGATAAAAATATATTTGAAAAACATTTAAAAAATGAACATTGGAAAGAAAATAAAGGATTTCAATTATTTATATGGCCATTACAATAATATTATTCAATTGAATTTTAATTAAACATTCTTTTTTTTTATTGATGACATCAGCTTTTTCGATTGTTATTCTATAAATTTTAAGGCAGACATATAAATATAGATCCATATAAAATTACTCGAATATTAATATCAATTTTATACATTGTTAACACTGACAAAAAAAAAAAAGAAAATTTGAATAAAATAACAATACAACATTCAGACGCTGAAACTATTTCTATTTGAAAATTGATATTAGTACAAAATATTTTTGAATTATTTATTCATCATTTTGAAAAAATTAAGTTTTATATAAAAATTTTGTTTCTTCTATTTTTGGTAGACAGAACCAGTCATATTTGAATCAATGTTAAAAAGACGACAATTGACACGAATACAAGAAGCAATCTGACATATATATGTATATTACTCAAAAAGAAGGACATTCTTATTCATGCCCTTGTTACTGTAATGTAACATGATTTATATTCATATGATTCATCATTTTTTTTTTTGATTTTTATCTTTCTTTGCTTTGTGATCACTACCTACATATATTTATTTTATTAATTGATTCAAACTGTTCGTTGATTGACAGAAATCAATATCTTATGTTTACTTATGTTATTTTTTTTCTTTTAGAATTCCAATAAATCAAGGATTTTTTTTAGATTTTATACAATAAAAATGAGATGAATATATATATTCAAAGGTCAGTATTTATTATACATATCATTATCACTAAAAAAAAATGATGATAATGAGAAATAATTGAACATTTATTCATCGATACAAATTCGTTATGTTAATTATGATTGCAATAAATGACATGGTCAATGATTGTTGATTGATGCAAATATAACACTATGGTAAATCTATTCTATAATATAAAAGAGTATAATAGTATTAATCAAATATATACTTTTCATCTGTCAAGTTAAGTTTTATGTCTTCATTTGATTTATATGAATAAAATAATTAATTTCTTTCCGATGATTTTGACCTTCGGATAAAGTTCATGTATTTTTGTTTTTTTGTAATGAGACGTGTTATTCTATCGATTGTAGACAGTAGAAATAGATAAGAAATCTTGAAATGAATTATTAAAGCTCTAGTACTATGAAGATCATCAAAATAATCAAATTATCTATAGATAATATGTTCACATGTATATCAATTATTTGAGATGGTAAATTAACTTGAACTTCAAAATTTGTCTTTCAATTTTATTATAACCAATAGACTACTGTTTGAAACATGATAAGATACAAAAAAAAACACAAAACGAATCTTTAAAAATTGTATCTTCAGTGGACATTTTATTTCTCTTATCTAAACTTCAAACAAATGACATTTACCGATGAAATAAAAAATCCCATACGAAAACTTCTCTGCGGCTGTTATTCATTTTTACTTTTTTTATTCTATTTTGATCATGTTTATGTTATCGAAACAAATGTCATGATTGTTTATATGAAACTATAGCAGATTTTATTTTCGTCCTATGTAAATTATCAAAGTCAATAAACAAAAAAAAAAGTTAGTCATCGTTTTATAACAATTATTCATTTATTATGAATATGTTTGTGTTTTTACACTAAGACATTTGTTTTTTCTTTTAATATATAGAGTCAATAAAAAAGAAAAGAAAAGAAACGAAATTATATTATTTAATCATTTATAAACAAAACAATAACTCGCTTTAAAAAAAAAACAAAAAAAGAAGTTAGAATGATATGTGTGAAAGATACAATATTTTCAACTTTCGTAGATAAGAAAATATTTGATAAAGCCACTTAGATATCTGAATTAACACATTGATTCATGACATGTTTGTCCTAATTCTATGAAATAGAAAAGAATTATTCTTTTTTCTTGATTTTTTTTTAATAAAATACTAACCATGTCGAAATGGTTCGAGTTGAGATGACATATGAACTGATAAAGGACGATTATTTCGAAGAAAAGATAATTCAGCATTGAGTTGAGAATTTTCCGTCTAAGCAAAAAAGAAAAAGAATTTGAATAATACAAATAATTTTTTTGTTTTTACTTCAAGAGCATTGAAAGCTAAATGAAGTTGAGCAATATCAGTTTGTAATTGTCCAAGAAGTTTGGATTGATGTTGTCGATTTTGTAATTCTTTTTCAAGTTCAAGTAATTTTTGTTGTAAAATTTCACGTCGACGACATTCTCGTTCGTATTTTGCCTTTAATTACGCAAACGAAAAAAAAATTTTTTTTTTTTTATTGTGTCATATTGAAATAAATATGTCCTTGTTCTACTAACCTTCCATTGCGATTCTTGTTGTTCGATGTCCTTCAATTGTTGTTCCAGTTCATCAATTTTTGTCTGTTTACTATTTAGTACTTGAATAAGTTCACTTGTGACAAGGTTTTGTTCATCATTTTTCTTTTTCAATGTTGTATCTTCATCACGTGTTGGAATCATGTCTTTTGCAGAAGTCTATCGAGAAATAAAAAAAAAAAGAAAAGATTGATATTTGTGTGTGTTGTTTTTGTTTTTAAAGAATTAGTTATTAATCCTACAGTTGTAAGATAATTATCATGTAGAGCTGCATCGATTTGTGTACGAAGTGCATCAACCTTAATAGAAAGAAAAAAAAAAATGTTTGATCTTTGATATAAGATTAAAATTTGTAAGATAATACTTTTCGTCTCATTCGTCGATAACGTAAACTACCATTTGGATCTGATGTTGATACACGACTACTAGCAGATTTACTTCGTGTATGAATTTGTTTTTCATTTGTATATTCATTTGATAATTCATTGAGTTTTCGTCGTAGACGAACGGCTGATGGTTCGTTCTCCATGACCATATTCTATGAAAAAAATTACTATGTCATGTAATTTATAATAGAAGAAATCGAAGGTTAGATAGTGAATGAAATGCAAACCAATGACTATTAAGATGAGATATAACTAGGGACATCTTTAGTTTTTTCTATGAGCTATGTTGAAATATAAAATCTGCGAAAAAGTTGGAGAGTATTGAATTTTTCGAATTATTTGAAAGATTAATAGTGTGTTGAATCGATGAAGATTGTCATGACAACGATAGTCGTAACGATGGTGTTCTATGAAACTGTAGCAAAAAGTTCATGCGTCGGCGCACGAAATTAGGATGAAATTTTATGTTAAAAGAGATTAGGGATCTGTAAAGTTACTGTTTCTTGTCGCTTCGGTTTCGTTCCTAGCTAACGCTTTTTGCTAATTTCGCTAAGGGTAAGTATGGCAACCAGGGAAGGGTCAAGCGTGTTTTTTTTTGAGAATTGATGAACAAGTTGGAACTTCGTTGAGGAAAACCGAAAACTCGTCAAGATATGAAGAATGAGCCTCACTCCTATGTATTTCACTGTAGCTCATTTATAAACCAGGTGTAATTACCTTCGTCTAAATCCGCCAACAATGTCTCTCCTTGAAACATGCAAAATATTATTTTTTTTTAAATGTTTTATGTTCGTATCTTTGTTTGAAGAGTCGATTTGAATTCATTGAAACTTAGGATCTATATACATATTCAACATTCTATAGAAGTTATCGAAAAAGTCCAATCTTTGAAAGCACGATGGGGTATGGTTTTGACTCAAGAGCAATTCATTATTTGGAAGAGTTTGACCATGAGATCTTAGTAATATGCAGAGGTGCAGAATCTACCAGCGTGCGCATATGACTGTACGGGGAAATTTTTTTGAAAATATTTTTCCTCCTAGAAAAAATTTTACAGTTTTCTAAAAGAATCTTGGTTTATACGTATATACATGCATCGATAAGATCTTGAGCCTTTCCCTTTGTACGTAATTATGATGCAAAACGCACTATTTTTATTGTCTTCTATTTTCGTTTTGGTTTTTTCCTAATGCAATGTCACTACTTGCCGTCTTTTCTCTGTTGCTACATATAGTGGTTATTGTATGTGCGTATGTGTACACAACTGCTAGGATGACTAATTTATTGTCACAATGCTACGTTTGGAATCGAAGATGTCCACAAGGAAGGGTAAAAAAAAAGGCAATCTTAGCTCTGTCCTGAGCAGGGCAAGGTAGGAGAAAATCAACTTGTGGGCATCTCTGATTGAAATCCACCACCAATACATTCAGTCGATTTATTTATTACAAGTTCACTCAATGATTATATTAGTCCTGAGAAAGATAGACAATGATTATTTCGGTAAAAAAAAAAAAGTTAACCATATCTAGTCTGGAAACTTGCTTCTTCTGACTCAGTTGTTTTAAATCATTTGCGTAAAGTACAATTAGGACGATTATCTGAACTAAACGATATTGAATAGTAATATTCTTTTTTTTTCTAACATGCGCTTGCAATGTGTCGAGTAGCCGTAGCTATTTGTTTTATCATACATCTTAAACGGGAATAACTCGTTTTTTTCATTGAGTTTTATATCGGGGAAATTTTTTTATTTTAGCGGCAGAATCTGCACCTCTGGTAATATGTTCAATTCATTTTAGACTAAACTATCCGTTCTTGAAACAAATAAAACCAATTCTTATCTCGATTTATTTGAATTCATTTTAAAGATCTTTTATTTTTAATTGAATATTAGTAAATATTTACAAGTTTAACAGATTTATTTATTTATCCTTAAACTATATTTTCTATTGTTTAAGATTAACAAATGAATGTTTGACACCTATCCACAAAAAACAAGAAGTATAATATCATTTCTTTTCTCAAAAACTACTATTTGTATGTATAGAAGCATCAAAAAGAAAACAAATTGGTAAGAAATAAGAATATATCATTACACAATTTACATATTTGAATAGATTTTTTTTTTGTTTCATTATTATGTTATATTGAATATTTGACTGGTATTAAAGGTTCAACTAATGTATTTCCTGTAAATATTATTTTTGGTTCACAAAAAGGACCAAAACTATTATTAATTGATATTGCACGAACAGCAAATGCATAATGACAATTGCATTGAAATTCTTTCAAAGTAACTGCCATTGGTAAACGCATTGATTTAACTATACCAATCTAAGAAAGAAAAAAAAAAAAGACAAATTCACTTTAATTTTTATAATTATATTATTCATACTTTTTTCCAATCTGATAATGATGTTGTTGCATTTTGTTTATATGCATAAATTTCATAATTTTGTATTGATTCCATTGGTGTTGAAGGTAAATTCCAAGTTAATCGAACTGTTGTATTATCATGTGTTATACTTAATTGAGGTCGAGCTATAGTATTATCAAATGGATTATTTTCAGGTAATGGACGTAAAACAAGTGTCTGAAATAAAAAAAATGAACTAGATATTTAAAATTTTATGGAATCTCTATAGTCTATGTAAGGTGCTCGCAATATCATCGAATTGCAGTGATGAATTTTGTTTATCATTGGTTATTGTAATAAATATAGTACTCTTTTTACTTATGAACAATATTAAATCAAATAGAATAAATTCTTTTTATTTACCTGTCCAACTGGAATCGTTGTATTTGAACCCATTGGACGATTTACTGGTTCTAAAAGATTATATATTATTTGAAATTTTATTATTTATAAAAACTTACGAATACGAACAGTCGTAGCTGTTGATAATGTTGAATTTTGTTCCTAAGATAAATAGTCATCAATAAGAACAAAGAAAATTATATACTAACTAATTTAGTTGATGAAATTTTTTCTGTTGATAATTTATTTGTATTATTATCATCATCTTCTTCTGTTAAATCAACAATATCATGAGAAATTGCTGAAGTTGAAGTTGTTACAGGTGGCGAAGGATGAGAATTAATTGTTGGTATTGACATCACTTTTTTAACTATTGATGTTTTATTTGTTAATGTTATTGTTGTTGCTGTATTCGTTGTTGTTAAACAAGGTATTAATTGTTGTAATGATGGACCTGTTGTTCGAATTGGTGTAAGAAAACTATTAAAAGGACGTAGAGTTGTTGCTGGTATAACTTTTGGAATTGGTACAGAATTTATTCCATTGACCTTATAAAAAAAAATTAACAAATTTGAACATATATTATTTATAATAACAAAAAATCGAAGATTTTTGTTTCGTTTTTACATATACATAAATATTTGATTTGGGATTTTGTTGTTGTTGTTGTTGAGTTGGTGTTAAATCAGTTTGTATTTGTGAATCATGTTGATTAATTTGATTTGTTTGTTGTTCACGATCAATTTTATTTAAATTTATTTGTTTATGATAAAAATTTATTAAATCTTGATGTTGTAATTTTAATGTTTGTACAAGACGATTATTATTTAATAATTGTTTTTGTTGTTCTTCTTGACGTGTTTGTTTTAAAGCTTGTTCAAATAGAAGATATTCATTTGTAGGATTAATAATTATTGAATTAGTTGCAATTTGATGACATTGACAAATACATAAATGTTCATTTGTGTTAGATGTTGATTCTAAAGAAATATTTTGTTAGAATAGATAAATTTGAATTTATATAATAGAGATGGTTCAAAGGTTTTTTTTTTCTACAAAAGATTTCAAGGATTTTCGAGCGAATTTTGAATTAGCAATGATTTAACTTATTGCATAGTACAAAGTATGCTAAGAATTGAAGTTACAAAAAGCGTTTTTCTCTGAAGACGTTCTTTGAGAAGTTATGTCGATCCTTTAAAATATCACAATACCATTAATTTACACACTGGAATGCATCCAAAATTTATTTTTTTGGCTTTTCAGTCCACTTGTTATTAAAATGACTAATGTATAAAACAAGCATTCCAAAACTTCCTTGTCTTCTGCTTATTTCAACCTATACAATTAAGTTCTTCAAACGAGGAAAAAAGCGCTTACTGCTACGTATCGAACAGTAATCATACCTTCACCTTCTATAAAATCATCATCAGTTTGCGATTGTGAAAGTATTGAAGATGGTTCATCACTTTCCATGGATATTTGTTCATTCAAACTTCTCGTTATATCTTCCATTTGTACGTCATGTGTTGTTGAAATAGCTGAAAAAAAAAACGAGATTCTTCGAAGATAAGCTTTTTTCTTGTTATAAACAAATTAAACATACATTCATTAATATTTGCATCAAAATGATTTAAAAGTGAATCAATACAATTATGAATATCTGTTAAAATAATTTGTTTTTCATTTGAAAAATCATTAGAAATTTGTTTTTGAATTTGTTCAAGTATATCTTTAATAATTTCTTCATTTGTTTGTTCAACAATCATTTGTTCAATTTCATTATCAGGTAATATAACAAATGATTGTTTTTGTTGTTGAAGATTTTTTTCCAATTTATAATCAAATTGAATTTGATCAAAAATTATTTTTTCTTCTTTATTATTATTATCATGAATTGATGTTGAATTACATAAAGGTAAAGTTTTCGATGGAACATTAACATTTCGTGAAACTGTACTTTTTCTTGCAATATGACGATATATATCAGGAAAAATTGTAGTTGACATTATTATTGTTTCTAAAGAAAATAAAAATAATGTTGAAAACTATTAGATCAGACTATAATGACTAGGACATTTCTGTTTCTTTTCTATTTTATAAACATGTTTTTTCATCGATATTTTCTTTCGTTCGACATATTATTTGTTTTTCTGTTCTATCTTTCTCTCCTTTTTTTTTTCGTTCTAGATAATGTTTATAGTTTTGACATACGCTTCGACTAAGGAATTTTCGTTGTTCTTCTTTGATTTATCCTCTTTGTTTTATCTGCTGATTAAATCTATTGTGAGTCATTATCAGAAAATAATCTCATACGACATCCATTCAAAATACGGACAATTGTATTTCTTCAATATTTATAAATTTCGAAAACATCAACAAGTTATTCAATTTCATTTATTAAATTTGTTATTGTTTTCAGTTTTTTTTTCTAATACGAATAATTAAATGTTTTATTAATCAATCAAAACAACATTGCGAACTGAAAGAAACAAAGTTGAAGATTTCAGTAAGACTAATCTTATGAACATGATATTTTCCAAGGCAACGAAAAGTGATTTTTAAAACTGATAATTCATGTTTTTCATGTTGACATTTATATTATTAACCAAATTTAAATATACACTTACACAATAATAATTATATGATTATTCGTTCTTTTTTCTTAAAAACAAAATGATATACAAGAATAAAATAATATGTTAAGTAGTTTTATTAAGGATGCAGTGAAAATATAAACATTAGCTGCTTGAATTTCCAATAAATGTAAGAAGAAGAAAATAATTATTTCTAAAATTCTTCTTGATTACCGTAACTAAGACATGAATTTCCTATCTCGATTATTTCCAACATGATAATACTATTGTAACACACAGTGATAGCTTGATAAACAGTCGAATCTATTCCATCATCAACTGGATATTCCGTACCAAAGAGTTTCATAAATTCTCCATAATTTGCTGTTAACTGTAGAATAAAACAAAATCAATTTAAGATGTTCGCTAAATGAGTTGAGTTTTCTTAAAAGAGACTTATTTTTTTTCTTACTAGAATTTTCATATAAATTAATAAACTTGATACATAATTTCGATCAATGATATTTCTCGCGTATTTACCACGTACTTCATGGTTTTATGAACACGAGTAGAAACAATAATCGATTTAAGATCTGATGTTGTCTTGATATTTAGTTTAAACTTTCGTCTAACAACTAACGAGTATCGTCTTTCTTTTTTTTCTCTCGTACTAACTGATTGTTGTTGACTGAAGGACAGTTTACTGTTGATCTTAAGATGACGATCTGTTTGATATGAATACATATGTCGAGACAAAAGGAACAAGAGAAGTTGATATGAATTGGAACAGTTGCTTTTGTTGTATTTCGTCAACAACTAAGAGAAATTATTGTCTAGTAAATGAGGTTTTCTTTATTCTGAAAAGACCATTCACTTTCATTCGTAATTTTTGAAATGTCATGGTTTTCACATTTTTCCCATAAAAGTCACAACATAATTTTGATTTTTTTAGTTCATGGACATTACTGTAGTAGATAATCGAAGGAGTTAAAAACAACCTAATAAGAGAATATACTTCAATATCTCTTCCAAAATTATCTTCCAAGTATTTAATTTCGTTGATAATTCTACTATGATACCAATGTTAATTGTGTTGACTGCTAAGATGAACATTTGAAGAGATTGGAAAAATTCAGATTTTCATTTTTTCCCTTTAGAGCCTATTTTCATCCGTTTATCCATCCTACTTACTGTATCACATTTAAATCGTTTTATCGCAGATATCTCAATAGCTTCTTTGTCAAAAGTTCTAATAATGTTAAGAATGATACATTGGAATCAGCGAAGCAAAAATCAAAGGGTGGGTGTGGGTGTGAGTTTGGGTATCCGGATCTAAGTCTTCTCTTCATTGACACATTCATTCATTACAAAGTTCTGCTCAGTATGACGATACCTAGCAACTAACTAAAAAAAATTAGGTTTTGTTATTTTAGAGTTCAATAAGGTCAAGTAAGCCAAGAGCGGAAAGTCCCGTCTGAAAATTCCGTGGGCGGAAATTTTTGCAACCGGATAGCCCTATTGAGCACTTCGCTTTTACTTTGACACTTATATGATAGAAGTAAGAGTGATCCCAGAAGACTGCATCACTTCCGATAAAGATTAAATCAGTCTTCCAAGCACTATGAAGTCCTGTTCAGGACTACGCTATCCCGATGGACACTATGACGTTCTGCTCAGCAGTATGTGTCCTGCTGAGCACTATGTTTTATTAAAAATGTATGTTATTATGTACAACGAGTTGTACCAACTTTTCATCAGTTTTCGAGTTTTTGGTGTGGGTGTGTGGATGTGGGTTTGGGTGTGGATTAAGAGAATATCCTGACTCATACCCATATCCACACCCCACACCCTCAGCTACAGAAGGTACTTTTGTATACCATGGAGTGAAGCATAGTCATTCTTATTCACATTTCAACAATATTTTATGTTTTGAAATTTTATTAAAATAAAAACAGAATGCTATAGGTATGAAAAACGCTGAAAATCCTCATAAATACTAAAAATCCGCAACAATATAAGTTTTCGCTTTTTTCCGCTTTTTCGACTTCATGAGGTTGCATCCCTGCCTACACCCACACTCTCAGAGCTACAATTGATTAGTTGAACGACGGCCAAATTTCTGTTGTTCTTCTAAACGTTGGATTACTTTCAACATATTTTTCAGAGAACTTTAATGTAAGTTGATCTAATTGCTATTGAATGAGTAAAGATAGTATTTAAACTAGTGATGGGGATAATAAAGGATGTGAATGTGAAGACAATTATCTCAATCATATTCTATATTCACGGGAATCCCTCATTTTCAATAAATATATAAGAATTCGTTTGTCTTAAGTTCGCATCAAAGCCTCCGTAGTCTTAAAGATATTGCTTTTCCGTTAATAACACCACTCGTTAACTATGAAATGTAAATGCTCTAATAATAATACAAGATGAATATCAAGTAGTAACAACATGTAAACGGCAATCATGTATAGGAACCTGCTGCAGACTGAAAATTACTTTAATTTAGCTACATACAAGCGTTTATGTGCCGTATTGTTTCACTTGAGAAGTACTATTCCTGATTCGCCTCTTCTTTTTTTAAACGGAATCTGATGCATTACGCTTTAAAATTCAAAAGCTGTTGTTTTCAACTCGTTAGTTCCTATTTTTTCTAAGACAAATATGACATATTTGCGTCATTTTCTGCATATTTTGTTTTTCAAATCAAATATGATTGTTTTTGATTCGTTGGTTTCTTTTTTTTCTGAAAAGAATATACAATGTATGTTTCTTTTCCGAACGTAATTATTCTAATCCACTCTTTTTTCCCTCTATTCATATGGAATGAATATGATGAACTTTGTTTTTAAAATCAAAAGCTATTGCTTTTGATTCGTTTGCTCCTTTCTTGTTGAAAGATGTATGACATATTATTTTCACTTTCAAAAAAAAAAATATTCAAATGAAATGTGATCATAGTTCTCTTTAAAATCAAAAACAATTAGTTTTGATTAGCTTGTTCTAGTAGCGTATTTGTTTCTTTCTCAAAAGTAATTTTTGATGTTCCTTGTTTTGTCACTTACCTAAATGAACTATGATGAACTATGCCTCTTATATGAAACTCGGTTTTTATTGATTCATTTGCTCTTTTCAGTCTAAAAAGATATATTGTCCGAGTTCGTTTGCAGTCGAAGAGATAGACATGTTTCCTTTGAAAAAAATGTGGGTAATACAACGTTGAGAAAACAAACTTCATCTTATTGAATGATAATCAACTGGACTTGGAGCAATTGATGCTTTGATGAGATCTACTTGATATTGATCTGCAAACATCACAATTGGTTTGAACTCATTGGTAGTTGATTTCTGATTGATCGAAAACATATAAAAATCAATTGTACTTATTTTTTACTCGTGTTATGAAGGAACAAACTCTTGCATCGATTATGAATAATTTCAATCTTTTAGACAGAGATCCGATTGTTTAAGCTCTCCAGTGAAGAAGCTGAACGAAAGCAACAAGTTCGTCATACGTTATAAGGTAAATACAACATGAGCTGCAGACAAGTTGTGCATCTTGTCATTTCTTCTTCTATCCTTTGAATTCTCACAAAATTGAAAGAGTCTCTTATCCTAGCCATAGACAACTAGATGGAAGTTAGATTAATGGTTGTGTCTAAAAACTTCAGAGTGGATTATTTAGAAGCAATTAGATAGAATCAGAACAATAGTAACAATGAATCATACTCGAGATTATCAACTTTTGCAGACATTCCATGAGAGAATTTTCAAGTAATCGTGACGGGAGAAAAAAATCCGTCTAAATCATTGATTCCGATGATTTTATCGTGATATAATTTCATCATTGATAGGTATAGTGAATCGCGATAAATCACCGATTTTCTTCAGCACATAGAAATCTATAAATATTCAACGAAAAACCTGTTGAAAAAGAGAGAAGAAAAGATGAAGACTAACTGAGGCGTAAGGTTAGTATGAAGAATGATAACATGAGGAAAGAAATTCAGAAATAGAAAAGGAAAACTTTTAGACAACTAAGCTAACCGAAAAAATGTCTGTTTTTAGAGTTTATATTATGTCGTATTTTATTCTCTCATATGTGCATGCCAACTCTCAAAGGTGAGAATGAACTTTCAAAATAATGATAGACCATTTAATGAAGATAGAGTCTAGAGAGAAAAAAAAGATTATTGAAACGCATCGATTAACATGCCAATGATGTTTTGCTTGACAAACTGCAAATTTATACATCACATTCATGACTATTCAGGTGAAGTTTTGAGAAAATCATTACTTTTCTCAAGTGTACATCTTGCTTACTGTCATAATGAATTATTCAGTTGCAAGGCCAAAAAAACTTTTTTTTCTTTTTCTCTCCAGATTATTTTCTAAATGAAAAGCTCAATTATATATTGAGAATATTCGAGAGTTGGGCAGATACAGTATATTCATGAATGGTGCCAGAACGTTATGTGAAAGTCCCTTTGAATACACAGGTAGTATAGAAAGACGTATTTTATAATGATGAGATAACCTAGTAAATCGAGTATCTTTTCTTGCCATATACTAAGCTGAATAACTGATGGGAATAAAGTCATTCACTGTTTTTAATTGAAATATGCTTGTTTTGAACAGAATTACGCTCATTTATCTGTCTTACGTCTAAAGATACATTTGGAAGATTAAACTTCGTTCATGTTTAAGAATAGCTTATATTTTTTCTGGCAAATATTACTGACAGATTAGTTGAGCAGTAAGTAACAGAAATTTTAGTGCCTAAATCTTTTACGTTCTAGAAATCAACTTGAAAAAGATACCACTTTATCTATATATTTTGAATGTTGATATGTCCAAAAATCTGATTATTTCTAAGAGTCGCTTGTTTTTCATAAGTATCTTCATCAAATAGGCTACACAATGTGATATTGGATTTGATATATGAATTGCTTTGTTTTTCGAAATAAAAACGTGAATGAAGTTCGATTAAACTATAAACAAAGCGTAGATTGATGATAAACCAAAATAAAACGAGATTTATAAGATATTTGTAATAATTCTCCTTGGATAAAAAACAAACAAGTAATTTGGATCTTAAAGCGCAAATTTTGGAGAAAAATTCAAAATACTGATAAAATATCCCATCATGCTTTTACTTCATTATGATTTTCGATACTATTATCGATATTTTTCTATCAAAACTAAAAGAAATCTAGATGTATTTAATATGAATCCAAAGTTATTTGAAAGTATTATGTCACCGAGCCTGTAGAATACTTTACGATACACAAAGGCGACTTTACTCGAGTTACTTTTAATTACAGCTAAAACTAAAAGAATTCTAGTTTTATTGCGAAAGATTAGAACATTACTGAAGGTCACAATAGAATATGATATTATATATATAGATTTACAGGAATATACATGATTCTTCTTCTTTTTGTTTCATAGATATAAAAAGCAGTAGCATCCGCAGCTTATCATTCATTACTTTAATTCGATTATTCTAACAATGTCGAATTCAAGCAGTAATTCCAGTGGTTTTACACCCATGAATCAAATAACATATGCTGGATCTAGTGTTCTTGCAATACCCATGATAGGACGATTCTGGATGTATCTGATATCCAATTGTGCATCTATGGTTTGTTCTTTCTTCGTTCTCTATTATCTGCTATTCAAGCAAAATCTTCGACATGCCCTAAATAATCATGTTGTTATTATTATTCTTGTCGTCAATTTTATTACAGAAATCACAGATATTCCTTGGATTCTATTTCGTATGCGTTTTGAAGTTGTTTTGCTACCAATACCATTTTTCTGTCAACTTTGGCAATTCATCGACGCCGTATCATATACAGGGACGGTCAAGCTAGTTGCATGGGCGTCAATTGAACGACATATTCTTATATTTCATGAAGGATGGATGTTAACATTGAAGAATCGTATTTTATTTCATTACATGCCTATCATCATAGTTAGTACCTATCACATACTGCTTTATCTCGTGATATATTTCATTCTACCTTGTGACAATGTATTTGATTACACAAAAAACTTCTGTGGATACGATAGCTGTGCATATGATACGTCATATGGAGTCTATGAGCTATTCTCAAATGGAGTACTGTCATCAATATGTATTGCTTTCTTCAGTATTGCTCTCATTGTTCGTGTTGTCTATCAAAGATATCGTGTACATCAACATGTCGATTGGCGTAAGCATCGAAAATTGACACTTCAACTTCTTTCAATTGTATCACTATTTTATTTGCTATACCTTCCTCTGGTTTTAGTGGCTCTCGTTCGCTATTTTACTGGTTTTAAGAGCTTCGCTTCTCAATATTATGTATACGGCAGTTTTCTCTCCTATTACATCAATTTTCTTCTTCCTTTCGTTTGTGCTGGCACACTACCTCAACTTAAACAGAAAATGAAATATACATTTTGCTTTTGCACAAGAATAAAGATAACAATCGCACCATCAACTATGAACAATGGAACTAAGCCAACTCGTCATACACTTACTGCAGCCAATATGACTTCACGAACATGAAGAAAGTATAGAATAAATCTGACTAATCGAAAAAACGTCAAACTATATAGCCTGCATGTTGTAAGCCTTGTAAATCTGCTGCAATAAACAATCTTGATGGAATAAAAATATGAACAAAAAAAATAATTAGCTCGATCAATAAGAGAGAAATCTGGAGTCGACACTGAACACAACCATTAGAGTGAGCGCATTCTCACAAGAGATACTTATAACAAAAACATTTTACTATTAAAATCCTGATAGCTACTTAAGTAAGGGTACTGGTATGGGTGGGTGCTAGAATGTGGATGGGTTTGTAAGAACAAGACCTGCACACACCTACACCCAAACCCAATAGCATCATAATGTTGTAACCAAACTAAGTAGACAGAAGTTTAATGACTACAATCGTTATTGCTATGAACTAAAAGGTATTACATATATGGAAGAAGGTCACAAGATGACGACGGCCATTGTTGATGACTTATTTAATGTCAGCTCGAGCTGCAAATTTAAAATCGTAAATTTGTAGACGAGAAAAAAAGACGTTAACATCGTCTCTCTCTTGTTTCACTTTCTGGAAAAAAACATTTTCACTGACGCACCACTTAAAGTTAATTCAGCTTGATCGTAATTCTTCTTGAATGAAAGCTTCGATTTTACTCTTCAAATATACATAGTTAATATCTCTTTATCATTAAGTATAACAAAGATGAAAAATAAACACGAATAAAGACGAAAGTTACGAGTTACCCTTTTTGTGATGGTAAGTTTTTATTTCATGAATCAGATTCAGTATTCTTTATATGATCATGGCTTGTTGTTATATTTATAGGAGAATTCTTCTATAGATAGTAAAATTAAGTTGAAGAACAGGAAGACCTTCACGAACGCTCACACCTACATCTACAGCCGCACTCACACCCTCTGTCCAAGATGGTCATTAAATTTTCTCTTTATAATAATATATCTTGAACAAGCACAGATAGCTACTAAAAGTATATGACACTTTGCACGTCTTAAACATTGTTTATTGTGACATTGTTTTCATCATGGTTTTTCGTGATGAGTGTAAATAATAGTAATGATCATTTTTCTTTTTATGTTTATTGTAAGCAGTGTCAGCAGTGACTGGTACAAATACAGAACCAATGGACACTTTGAAATGCGTTCAGTTTGACATGCACAACATTAAGCAATGAAGCATACTTCTGACTAATGCGCTTATTATATAAAAATTTCGTGGCGAACATCAGTACATTAATTAATCACGGAAATATAGCCACTAATTAGTGCACAATAGATATTCAAGTGATGGAACCGAGTTCTGTGATCAATTCATATATGTGTAATAATGGCTCCGTGTCATAAAAGACGTGGTCAAGCGTCATGATTGCTTTTCTTTATGTCAAATATCTTAGTCTGAATTTCAAATGAAACTCATTTTCCTCATGACACATAAGAAATAATGTTTTCAAACAAAAAAAGATTGTATAAAAATGATGAGCATGAACATCTGTGACACTAACGTCAAAACCTTCACTGCACTGAATGTTTTTTGTAAGAAGCATTCAAATTTGTACTAGACTTTGAATATCTAACTTTAAAGACAGTGTTTGACATATATAGATGGGACAAAGAGAGTATTCAAAGAAGTTGGTTGCATTATTGGAGAACTGTGCTTTGTTGCGTCCGAATGTAGTCACGCTCTATCAACACATTCCCGATAAAATCTTTGCCTCTCGTGTGTTATTATAGTTTTATTATTATCCTGGTAAACTTAGGATATGATATTAATTAATTTGACTGTTGATGAAGATAAAAGAGAATATTTGAAAGTTTATTATGAAATGGACAGGTTTGAACTTAATTTTTAATAACAACTTTCTATTTATTTGTGCTTTTTTAGTTTGCAAAAATACTTTTGAATATTCTATTCAATCTCATTGACAATTATAAAGATTATTTTTCATTATAAAAAAAGATTACTAGATATCATTTAGTAATATGTATACTTTAATCGATAGCCAGAACTTTCAATTGTCGGAAAGATCGGCTGTGCTTGGAAAATTTTCAAGAACTTGACTCTATTGAGAATTTTGTCAGATTTACCCGATACATTTTAATATATAACCGTATCAATAAATGAAAAATAAACTTTCTCTCTGAATGAATAAACACAAGAACTTAATTGGATTGCTTTTCATATAAAAATCTTAGAAATACATCAACATAACGATTCTTGAGTTGAAAAATATTGGTGACGGATGGAAGACAATAGAGTCAAACAAAGTTCATGTCAGTCTATGGTTAAATGAATCACCATTACTGAGTAGGTATCATGTTCAAATCTGGCATCACCAGCCATGAAATGATACTTAGCAAATAACTAACAATTCTTTGTCTCAGATCATCCGTTCGATAGCATACTTAATACGTTGCGGCATAAACTTGCTTTGTTGGTTCGTTTGTGTGTATTGGGAGCGTAAAAATTCTACGTCGAACCGGCCTTCTGCTCAGAACTACAGCTAGTCGCAGTAATAGAGAAGATTTTGAGAGATTGAATCTGCCACTCTGCAACACTCCATAACGTAAGGTAATCGAAAGGCAGGAATATTCTTCTTTCCACAATTAAATACACTTGTATCTAATATTGATTGCGTATCTGTGTCATTAACTAAAATATCCAAAATGACATCCATGGAATTATGTCCTGGGATTTCTCGAATGATCTAAAGTATGTGTTGTAAAAGTTTTATAAACTAGCTGTTTGTTATTGTATTTAATTCAATATTTTTTTGTTCTAGTTTCGTTTTTAAAGCATTATAGAATTATTGTGATAATAATTATGAAAAAGCTGACAAACCACCACTTTAGGTTTCTGCAGATCAACTTAAAATGTTACTATAGTCTGTTTGATGAACCTCTCCGTAAGCATTGCATTTGTTTATTTTACAATTCAAGAACAGAAAAACTATATAAATTTGGTTTCTTTGTTAAACATGAAAGCAATCTCGAGTCAACTGATAATCAACCATTAGATGAATTCAATAAACAATTATGAAATGAAGAATATTTTTCAGTAGCACCACGTTTATATCACCGTACAATTGAAGAAAATCAATATTTACAAACAATACAAATAGACAATCATTTATTATAGTTTTTGAAATGATTCGGACATTTGTTTTTTTCTCTCTTTCACATATAGACATACATATACTGTACTTTGGTATTTTCACCTGCTGTTTTTTTCGAGACTTAATATCCTTTGCGTTTTATCAATGTAAATATTTAATCAAATATTATCATTTTCAACAACAGAAGATAAATACTAAGACATTTTAACTCATGTAGTTAGCTTACCAATTATTCTAAAATCATTTCGACAAAAAATAGCAGATAGGAAGACTATCGATTTCTAAATATAATGTATTTCACTATTTTTTGAATAGCTTTTGATTGAAACATCATAAAAACCTGCAATTTATAGCGTTCAAAAGAGAAGATCTGGAAACATCGAAGAATATCGAAATTTGATTGATTACAGTCGCCCAGTCAGATAAGTTCTTGGTGAAGATTTTTGAAAACGATACAAAACTGGCATTTCTGACTTGTGTCGCTCAATAGTGATAAAACTTTTCTTGAAATATCTGAATATCTAAGATACTAGACATCTAAAGTAGAATTAAAAGTCGATGAGCTTATTTACAGTCTTAGATGCCCTGATACTTTCTACAATTTCCCTTTCAAAATATGATTAATTAGGAGTTCAAGATGAAAAGTAATGGAGAATATTAGTACTTCGCACACATCGTTTACCTGTCATTTTTCTGTATACCTGTACGTGTATACACCAGCTAGCTCGTTTTACAAAGTTATACGTGCTCGTCACGCTTGATTACCTTTTGTTAATATTAAACCTGCATAATGGCAATGAGCAAGCATTCGCTTTTTCTCATTCTCGGTAATTACATATATTTTTCAAAAGAAGTGAGTATTTACGTACATGCTTTGTGCGTCGAGTTTTTATTGTGCAGCATGTAAACGAAAATTTTTTAAAAGATTAATATCGATTAAAAATTCGAAATCCTATCGAGCTAATTGGAATTGAATATTTGATTTTTGTGAAACGAAATCAAGGTTATAATCGATTACAATTAAGATCTCGTCAAAAAAATCAGATCATCAAATTCGATTATTTCCATGAGATATTGAAATTTTCATTGGTTTTAATGGTTCGAATCTTCCACTCGGTTTTTACCTGTTAATCAATTTTAATATGTTATGATAAATCGATTTTAATCATACATATCAAAGAGGAGTACTTGTTTAAAGATCCAATTGATTAAGATCGATTGAAAATTGACAAAAAGCATTTAAATTTATAAAAATATATTGATCGATTTTTATCTATTCTATAATTTGCTTTTTGTAATTTGTATCCTCGCGGATTTACTTATCTCATGTGTGCATCCTACTTACAAAAAGAATCAGTTTTTCTTCTTTGCTACTTTTGGAACCGATTAAACATGATTTATGTATTAGACGAACATGCTATTAATAAAAAACAATTTTGATCGAATTATTTTATCTAAATTATGTTTTGAAAAGGAAACTAATATTATTCATGATCATGTATATCATGTTTGTTCTTGAAATTTTGCCCTTATAAATATTACATGACATTATTATCTTCCTAGTCTAAATAGCAATTAAAATTCCGCTAATAATGCTTCATATTAGTCAAAACCATTTGGTTTTGCATAGATTTTACTGATATTCTTCAACATCTTGAAAATCGATTAACGATTGAAATCGAATATCGGTAATCAAAAATAGTCGTGATTTTTTGATGAATATCTTTCAGTGGAATTTCTCCACGTGTTCATTTAAAATCAAGATACTTTCTCTTATTTCAAGGTTCTAGTTCTTTGAAAAGTAACAAAAAACAAGTCCTCTCAAAGGAAAATGGCTGCAATGTATCGAGTGTTTGTAGTTTTACAACAGGAGATGTCAACAATATCTCAACTCTATGGTATCACAATGATCTCCAATGTTGATGAAATTTGCACCGCTTGTAGAGCTCTTAATTGTAAGAATTTTCATTAGACTATGCAAACGACGTACCGAATTGCGAGTCATGGTTGTTATTTCATTACTGCGTTCTACCTCTTTGATGTCAATTATTTGCTCTTTTTAACTATCCCTATCCTATTTTCTAACAGATGACGCGATTTCTGACTAGTTCTTATGTTTTCGTCTGCTTGTTTGATCGAGATCAACAATTATACATGCTCATAGTAGAAGTGGCATACGATAAACTGTAGTTAATGAGTAGCAGTAATGCTTGAAAAATGATTTTGAGTACTGCCATTAATATTGAAGTATTGAAGTGGAATGAAGGAAACGGAAACTGCCTATGACGCCACTCCAACATTCAAAACACCTCTAGAAACCACACTTGAACCTCAGATCTACATCAGAATCTACACTCTGTTGATATATCTGACACACTATAGGATTGTCAAATGTATTGTGAATTCTGACAAAACATAAGCACCAACATACACACAAATAGAAAATCCAAAAAGATATCAGTTTAAAAGGGGATATTGAACCCGAGAACCAAAACCAATGTCTCATGAATGCAACTACTGATGCTTTGGTTTTAATTACCATTTCTTACATACTAGATTTCATCAATTAGAAAATCTGGAAGATTATTTTGCAAAAATCTATCGAGAATACTTCTTTACTTGAAACAAGTTATTATTATCGTAAGAGAAATTATTTTATATGAGAAAGAAGATATAGCTCTTTTTTCTTATATCTTTAATTATGATTGTATTTTTATTTTCATCGAAAATACAAGACAAGTTGGATTTTTTAACCATCTTTAGTACATTGAAAAAATAATTATTGGAGTAAGAAATACTTAAAAGTATATCTTCGTAGGTATTTTCTTCATTTTTACTTTTGTATGCATTAATGAAGAGTACTACAGAATGCTCGTCCGCAACAATTCATTTTGCTTTACTAGTTCTGGTCTTGTTTATTTGCTCTGACTACTCAATACATATGATGGTTTTCTCTTTAGAAAAATATTAGTTCTTGTCGATGTACAACAAAAACAAAATTCCACTAATTATGTATTTCTTTTATTACAGATACCAAAAGATATATTCAAGTATTCATACGAAAATAATAATTCAAAAACATGACTATAGACGTTGAATTGCAAACTCGACGTACAAACTCTCGCTTAGTAATTCCGGATTCTGAAGATTTAAAAACAGCTTGCCCTATGATTGGTTATTCTCAGGAAGCGCTTGTTCCGCTTGCGGACACATGTGCACCTTTAGTCCATATTGTCTATCATGTATCAGAGTATGTTTCTGCCGCGCTGGACCATACTGCAAGTAATCCATCCGATGGTCTAACTCACGACGAATCAGCTTCTATTTGTCTCTACACGATGGAGTGGAAGGAAGGACATAGAAGTCTCTATTCCCTTCTCAACGAAACACTCAGGGCAGTCGATCGCGAACAATTGCAGCCGTGGTTCAAATACCTTAAACTTTTTCTCACTGCCTTGGTCAAATTACAGTGCGCACCTTCACAGACAGTCTGGCATGGAATACGAAACGATGTTAGTCGAGAATTTCCACCGGGAACTCAAGTGATATGGTGGGCTTTCTCATCCTGTACATCATCGCTTCCTGTTTTGGAAAATGATCATTACTTGAGTAATGAAGGTGCAAGAACTCTCTTCTCGATCGAGGTCTTCAATGCTAGAAATATTCGGAACCATTCATATTTTGCCAATGAGAATGAAATTCTATTGCTGCCAGCGACATACATGGAGGTACAATCACAATT